>JADRCD010178852.1:3176-35534 GCA_019843815.1 Montemys delectorum
GATAGATAGATAGATAGATAGATAGATAGATAGATAGATAGATAGATAGATGGACAGACTGACAGAGATGAAATTTATTTTTTAATTATTAAAATGAGGATACTAAAGTAGGATAGCTCTATGGTAAAGCATTTGTTTTGCATGTGTGAAATCATAAATTTGGTCTCTAGCATCAACAAAAAATAAAAATGACAATGGTACTTAGGTCATGAGGTTGTTAAAAAACTAAGCACCATAATATCTGTAAAATATATAATCCAGTCCTATAATACAGAAGGTCCTCGCTAATTGTGATAATCATGATTATTTCTAATGACTATTAATCAAATTATCAGAGTTACACAGCAATGGAACCAGAGCTATTCAGAAGGCAGATATAAAATTACTGTGTCTAATAATGAACAGGATAGTAGTGTGTAGTAGTTAGTAATTAAAATAATTTTAATACAATAATTCCTAAGTTCTTTTTCACCTTCTATATGAATAAATAAATTTTCCTTGTGAAGAAAGTAAAACTAAAGCTGAACGTTTATCCTATGTGCTCCTATGTGATGTCTGGTGAGATATTCTTAGACAAAGGAAGAGAAAGATACTTTGTAGAGTCAACAGGAGTGTGTCAGAATATGAACTATGAAATCACTCTTCTGACCAATTAAAAGTCATAACCAGTGATGTATCATAATATTTTGACTTTCTGCACAAGTTAACAAAGTAGCACACTAGATTTGGAGATATGCTTTGTCCATGCTATTTATTAATGCTACACATGAAAATGACCTGTGTTCATCACCATGAAATGAGACTAAGTTCAGGGCTAAGTACTCCTTAAGTTACAGGATGAGCTGAAGACAAAAAACTAAAGTGCACCTTAATAACCTCCCAATACTCCAATTCCATTTATGGCAAGTACCATGCCTAAAAAAGCCAAGAAGCCACAGTGGAATCTGCGACAGGCCATAAAAGTAATCATAAGCAAATAAAGCAGATAAAAGCTTAAGAGCTCCCTGAATGGTGCTCTTCTAGAAGACATGGAGGTATTATATATGATGCTGAGCAAACAACTCCAACTCTTCTGTGACCTGAGACCCTGAATCAGCAACATCAGAGAGCACTAACTATGCTCTGTTCTGTAGCTATTAAATGAGCCTCTCAAGACCCCAACATCATGGTGCTTCTATAAATATAATAATGATGATGACAGTGGTACTAACATTCACAGGGCATTCTTCTTACTCCCATAACAAGTAAGTGTTAATAATAATAGTCTAAAATATCCCTAGTCAAAACCACATACTCACTGAAAGAAATATCCTTCTGACAAATTAATATCTTGAAGTTACAATTATAAAACAATTTTATCTGTCACTTTGACCTTTGAGCAATTGAACCTTTGAGATAAAGGTAACTGAAAATGCCATCACTCTCTCCTACTGAGCTCGACTGAATCTTCAGCACTTCTGGGTGAGCAGAGATGTTTATTTCAATCCCAGGATTCTCTCAGAATCTGCCCAGAAAAGATAATTGCAGAAAAGAATAAACAAGATAACAGTCTACTAACTTAACATGGGCATCCACCTCATTACTAAGGCAGCCTACAGGATTTTGAAAAGATAAAACCATTGTGTTATATCTCTTTGTAGAAACTATCTCTTTAAAAAGTGGTTTCCACTACTCTGGTAAAACAGTTTGCTTCTGCCTCTCTCCTCTGACTGCAGTTCTGTCTCTGAGCTCAATCCACACACACTCATAAAACTTGAGAGCTGGAAAGGATTCCTGAGAATTCATAAGTCTCATTATGTCACAGATGAAGAAACTGAGGCGTGAAGCAATTAAATAAGTTGCCCAATGCCAGCATTTAAAAATGGGTGACTAGAATTCTAAACCAAGCTCTGACTGTCATACACTTTTCATTTTGTTAAAAATGGAAGAAACCAAAGTGCATAAAGATAATTTTAGCCTAGGTAAGAACAGGACCCATGTTGTTCTAGTTGTTAGCATCCAGAATCACTAGCCCTCCGCGCTCTCAGCCACTATTTTACAGCGACCATGAACAAGTGACATAATGACGAGCCATACTGAAATGGCTACTTTGTTTATTCTCAGCCACCATAGGATGCCAGGTAATGCTAGCATGCTAATTAATCCTGCCCATCTGGCTAATGCAGTCTTGATAATTTATAATCCAAAGCCTTTGGGCACAAAGACCTATTAACATGCTAATATACCTTCTCACTATTCTAGTAGCTTTTCAATTAGTAATTATCTATAGACTGAACCAATGAGAGGGAATTTTTTTTCAAGTGATTAGCACCTTGGAAATCATGACTAGTCTGGTTTCTGATTAACATTCTTTAGTTTTGGCAGTTAGCATTTCTCATTCCAGAAAATTACTCTGGTGAGTTCAGTTGGTGGCTTGGGGCCATGAAAACTCAAACCTATTTGATGGCCAATTACTATTTTGAGAAAATAGAATTATAACATATTGGTATAAGTACTTGATTTGCCTAACAAAATATTATAACAGAATACTTAATCCAGTTCTAAAAGGCATTCCAGAAGTAACTGTAAAAATCTAATGTAGATGTATATTAGGTAATATTATTAATTCTCTAATGGTTGTCTTAGATGTAGCAATGGCATGATGGTTTAGAAGACTGATGCTGGCATATTTAGGGATAAAATATCATGATATCTGAAACTAACAATCAAATGGCTCAACAACTAATTAAGATAGATAGGACAAGCACGTGCAATTATGGAGAAGTATATTTAAATATTTTCTATTTGTAAAGGATATATGTGGGTTCACCTTGATGAAGGAAAACTTTTACTACAAACACTTATCTCCAGAAAACTATCTATATAAGAAAAGACATATATACTTTAAAAATCGGTATGTATCTGATCTTTCTATCTTCCCTTTTTATTAATTTTAAGGTTGTCATCCAAATTAATGGATTTCATTAGACTTTTTCCACTCCACACACTGGGCCCCTGTCTTCCTCTGACAGATTCTGTTTATTCCCTGAATGCTCCCATCTCCAGCTTTCTTATGACATATATGATCATCCCACACTTCCCTCTTCAACCCTTGTCTATTATTTCCTTCCAAATCTCATGACCTACACACAAATACACATATAAACCCACATATAATTATATATCTAGATTCAACTTATAAGAAAAGTATGTGGATCAGCACCCAGGAACAGGCCCTGAGTTACAGTCCTCCCCACCACAGTCATACCCAGAGACAGCTTAACCCCCAGGAGTGTGGACACAGCCAGGCTCACAGGTTTAAGTCCACCAGGTATCTCTGTGATGTGTTGATTTAGTGTACTTTAGACAAGTACCCAAGAGTTATATGGCTGGATCATGTAAGTGTTTTATTTTCAATTGATTAAAAACTAATTTCCCTCGTGGCTAACAAATTCCCATTCCTACTAGCAGTGAATAGATTGCTCTTCTCCCACATCCTCACCAGCTTTTGTTTTCATTTGTTTCACTTATGTTTCTATGCAAATTGGAGAGAGATGGAAGTACAAAGCAGTCTTAATTTGTGCGCTCCTGGTGACTTAGGATATGGAACACCTTCTCAAATTTTGATTGGCTATCTTTGTTTCTTATTTTGAGAAGTACCTAGTCAGTTCATTAACCATTTTATTGGTTGGGTGGTTTGGGTTATGGAAGGTTGGTGTTCACAGTCTTTCATATAACCTGGAAATCAGTCCTTGCCTGAGAGTTATTTGGTGAAGATACATTGACCAATCAATACTGCCTCTTTACTCCACTGGCCATTCCCTTCACTATGAAAAACCTTTCTGCTTTCCTGCAAGCCCATATTTTAATGCTTGGAATTATTTCCTGTGCCACTAAACATAAAAAATTTTCAGAAAATCTTTAGCTATGCCTATGTCTTTGAGTGTCTTCCCCGTCTCCCTGAAACACTTTCAGAGTTTCAGGGCCTAGAGTCAGACCTTTGATCCATTTTGCATTGATTTTTGTGCAGGATGAAAGAGATAAATCTACTTTCATTCTTTTATGTTTGGATTTAGTTTTCCCAGGACCATTTGTTGAAGAGGCTCCCTTTTCCTCTCTGCACGGTTTTGATACATCTGCCAAAGCTTAGGTGACTTCATCCCAGTTTATAGCGGCTTCAAAACCAACATACCAGAAAATCTGTTGTGGGACAACCTGATCTAGAAATGGCTGCATAAACAAGACCAGAAGTACAGCTATATCAATAGACATATTAAAATGAAATAGAGAAAATTCGACAGGGTCCCATCCTCTAGACAAAAGAGAATTTGTCTCCCCCAAAGAATCACCCCCTTTATTAGTAGTGCAGTATGGAGTGGTCCTCAGCAGCTCATATATATTATATATATATACCTATATATATAGGTGTGTGTCATTGTGTCTGTGTGTGTCTGTGTCTGTGTGTAACAAATAAAATAAAACAAAAAGAGACTTTAGGCTTGTGAGTCGGGTGGACATTGGGTTTTCAGGGAGAGTGGCTTGGAAGGGCAAGCAGGAGGAAAGCAGAATGCTTTGGGGCTGCTATTATGGAGCCTCCTCAGCCACTCAGAAGCCCTATCATGATTGTATTTCAGAATCGCCTTCATTTTCTTCTACTTTGTCAAATCAGTCAAGCAACAACAAGCCTCAACACATGTCTTCCCATATCTATAAACCTAGGTCTCTTCACATTCCCTTTTAATAGAATTCACTGATTTGAACAGAGTGATCAAATTGATGGTAGGAGTGAATCCCTCTGGCATAGAAATTAAAGACATGACAGGCCAAGTAAACAAGGATACATCCAGTCAATCCTCACAATCCTGAAAGGATTACAATGAGTTATGATATTTTCATGTTTCTATCTACATTCTTTCTGGTGATGTTATAGATGTAATCCTGAACTAAAAGCAACTGCTGAATAATGATTGAGGAATAAACATTCATTGAAACATCAGAACACCACAGTTGACATTTCCTTGTACATTATAAATCCTCTTAATATCTTGCTCTTGATAAGACAAGCATGAAGCTATATTGGTACAATATAATGCTGTAGCTCTTTTTAAAAACCACCCAGTTTTCATTTAATAGCAAATTAAGCCAGCTTAGACACTTTCAGAGAACTAAATGTCAATAAATAAAATTTAAAATGTCACATTATATATTCATTCACATACTTGATGAAACTTTTTCCCCTTATTTTTCTTTCCTGAAAGAAAATGAATTGCTAGTATGTATGGAAAGATTAAGGAGTACTTTGCTCTACATTAAAGGATTAGATTTAACAAAAATACAAAAGCATTCTGTAATTGCTGCTATGAAATCAGAAATTTAGTTTCATCAAGGATGCAATCTAAAACCTTTATCATAGCAAAAAGTTGTTGTACAATAAAACCCACCCCCACACACACACGCGCGTACTCAAAGAGATCCACCCATGTCTTCTAGGTATCAAAATCTGATTCACCCAAAAACAAATAGACTCAGGCTAGTAAAGCCAAAATATAAAATTGACATAATAGTTCATTAGCATGTTAACTTAGTGGATTATCTAAAAACAAAACAAAATACCAGCCCATGAGTTTCTTGAACTAATAGTATGTTATTAAACCAAAAATGTGGACAAAGCAGTAAGTATTCTTTTTTCTTTGATATTCATATAAATCTGCAATTCTGAAAATTTTATTACTCAATATAAAACTTCATATCTTTATTTCTTTTTAGAAGAGTAATGAGTTTTAGGAGGGGGTGAAGAAGTAACCAAAAGAAGGGAAAACTATATGAAAATAAAACTACAAACAGGACTTTAAAACTGAAGAATTATGGGGCTGGATATCTCAGTGGTTAAGAGTACTTGCCACTCTTACAGAAGACTGGAGCCCAATTCCAGCACCCATATCTGGTGGCTGTAATTACCAACAACTCCAGCTCCAAAGAATTCAATGCCTTCTTCTGGCCTTAACAGGCACCTCCATACAAGTGACATCTGTATAGACAAATGCACACATTTTTTAAATTAAAAAATTCAAGAGAATTTTATCTCAGTATAGAATACAGTGTAATGAATCAAATAGTTGTAAAAAAATCCAAGATCAATTTGCATAGATAAGATTTCTAACTCCTGAATTTTCTAAATGCTTCCCTTGCTTCTCCTGCAGAAATCTTTAAAATAAAGCAAACCTCTGAGATTAAGATGAAATCTCTCAGTACTAAATGATAATATATTACAGGTTAATAAAACTGCAGTACCATTGACCACAGGAATAATGATTCTCCATGCTCTCTGATTTCATGAGAAGTTTGACATATAATCTGGAAAATAAAAAAGAAACATAATCAAATGTCATTGTTAATGATATTCTATTATTCCACCTGTGACCTGAGCTAATATAACTACTGCCTTATAATTGCACCTCGTCCATTGGGAAAGCCGTCTTCAGACATTATCATAGCTGAAAGGTCACACAGAAAATATGCAATTATAACAAAATTTTATGGCACTTATGGAAATAGATTCATTTTCTTATACTTAGCCCCAGATAGTATTTGTTCTTTAAAGACTAAGCCATAAAATTGTAAAATATGAATGAATGTATTGTATTTGCATGTTGCCCTCACATCTTTTTAAAAGCAATCAAGAACAAGACCTTCAGACATACCTTTTCTACCTACATCTGTATTTTCATGACAACAGCTGCATCCATGACTCTCGAATCATTGGGGTATATTGAGCATTTATAGGAGTAAAGTCAGTTTCTCCACTTCTCAGCCTGCCTCTCATTAGGTAGTAGATTCTGTGTCCTGATCACCAGTAATAGTAAGGGAAGAACTAACTAACTTTGTTAGCATAAACAAGGGATTTTTTGGTCATTATTAACCTAGACCAAAGCTGGAAAAAATAAAGTAAAAAGAAATAAGACATGAAAAATCAATTCCACCATTTAATCCCACTTATATTTTCGTAAGAATTAATTACCAACATGCCCAGGATCAGAGGTGAGGAGGACACAACATTTGTCCCAACACTGGGAGTAACTGGGACCAGCAGGACCCATGCACACAGGAACTCTGCCAGCCCAATGGCTTGGGTTGCTTCGGGTCTGTCTTGGCTGGCCAGTACCCTGAACAGACATTGGATGCAAGCTCCACAGCCAGTCCCACAACACCCAGAGGAAGCTCCACTCCCAGGTGTCTAAAAAGCCCAGGATCACAGGATCACAGAGACAGCTTGACTCTGAGGAGTTCTGACACAACCAAGATCACAGAAAGGACAGGCTCCAGTCAGATGTAGCAAGGACATGTAGCACTAGAGATAACCAGATAGCCTGGGACAAGCGTAAGAAAATAAACAACACAAACCAAGGTTACTTGGCATCATCAGAACCCAATACTCCCACCATAGCAAGTCCTAGACACACCATCACACTGGAAATGCAAGATTCACATCTAAAATCACTTCTCATGATGATGATACAGGACTTTAAGAAAGACATAAATAGCACCCTCAAAGAAATACAGGAGAACACAAGTAAACAGCTAGAAGCCCTTAAAGAGGAAACACAAAAATCCCTTAAAGAACTACAGGAAAACACAATCAAACAGGTGAAGGAATTGAACAAAACCATTCAGAATCTAAAAATGGAAATAGAAACAATAAAGAAATCAGAAAGAAAGACAACCCTGGAGATACAAAACCTAGGAAAGAAATCAGGAGTCATAGATGCAAGCATCATCAACAGAATACAAGAAATAGAAAAGAGAATCTCTGCCTTTAGTCCCAGCACTTGGGAGGCAGAGGCAGGTGGATTTCTGAGTTTGAGGCCATCCTGGTCTACAGAGTGAGGTCCAGGACAGCCAGCGATACACAGAGAAACCCTGTCTCGAAGAGAAAAAAAAGAAGAGAGAATCTCAGAGTAGAAGACACCATAGAAAACATTGACACAACAGTCAAAGAAAATGCAAAAAGCAAAAAGATCCTAACCCAAAACATCCAGGAAATCCAGGACACAATGAGAAGACCAAACCTAAGGATAATAGTTATAGAAGAAAGTGAAGAGTCTTAATGTAATAGTCCAGTAAATATCTACAACAAAATTATAGAAGAAAACCTCCCTAACCTAAAGAAAGAAATGCCCATGAACATACAAGAAGCCTACAGAACTCCAAATAGACTGGACCAAAAAGAAATTCCTCCCGTCACATAATAGTCAAAACACCAAATGAACTATACAAAGAAAGAATTTTAAAAGCAGTAAAGGAAAAAAGATCAAGTAACATTTAAAGGCAGACCTATCAGAATTACACCAGACTTCTCACCAGCCTCAGCAGTAATTATTGTACAACTAAATGGCCAGAACTTGTGAATGGCCTTGGTGCTGTTTGTATTTTGATGTTAATTCTGCTTTCCCAGGAGGGATTGAATGAGACAATACTCAGGTGACTTCTTGTGAACCTTCCCCTGATGAATAAACCAATCACTGGGCAGTAGGAGGGAATTCTGGGTTGGAGAAAGGAAGAGAGGAGGCAGGAGAGAGAAAGGAGCTTTTGGACCAGGACAGCTAGAGGACAAGCTACTAGTGACTCCCAGTTTAGATGGCGAATCTGCTAGGATTCACCACCAGGGGATTTAGATTTAATATGGCTTACAAGATTAGAATCCTAGTTGATGCGCCCAGTGATTGAGTTACCATGGATTCTGAACTAAGTTTGTGTGGGGTTTTCTTTCACACAGTGACTCAGCTGGGTTTCAGAGAGAAAGTATGGCAGCTATGCATGAGTTTGCCAGAAGTGCACGACAAAAGGCCATGGGAATTTTGAAGCATGGGGCTGCATGGTAGCGACAGGGCAAGTGGGAACTTAGCAAGCTGTATGGAGAGATTTTGGAGCTCTGAGTTAGAAACTCTGATGAGACTTTCTAGATGAGAACAGGCAGGCCATTGCCTGCCAGTGCCACAACAAGAACTTAAGACAGAGGAAGGAATTCAAAGGAAACGGACCAGAATACCAGAGACAGGACAACTCCTAGGGCCACTGAGCCTCTTATAAGTTCTGAATAATAACTCAGAATAGGAAGAAGGGCTGGTACCATGATGGTGAGGTTGTTAGAACAAACTACCTGGCAAAGAAAAAAAGGAGCAAACTGGAGGCTAATAGAAATTCAAAGCACAAAAGAATGTAAAGTCCTAAGGAGATAGGAAGCTCCATTTTTGCCAAGCATAGAATGCCAAATCTAGTCACAGCCTTTGATAACAGCTTCCAGTTGACCAGATGGTCCCCACCAAAAAAACTGAGCAGTTGCTTTATACAAGGGAAGAAATGGTGTTAGACTGAGAAAGGAAACTGATACCGTATTTCCAGAAACACAGCGTGAACTTCTATTTTTTTTTTTACTCTTTAAGAAAGTAGAAAATGAATATTTGTGTGTACATATATGATATCAACAAAAATGATAAATAGTAACCTAAGATTGATGGGTAAGAGTATGTTTGCATGCCCTTTTTATGTGCATTAAGCATAGGCAAAATGCTACATTCTTCTTATAAATGTACTTATGTATAGATTAAAGTATTAAAAGGATTGGGGTGACTTCTCTGTCCTCCAACATTAACTTTCTGTAAAACAGCTGTTCAAACTTAGCAAAGTAAGTTGCTGGGGGCAAAAGGGAAGGAGGTAATTAATCAGTCAAATTGACTGTCAACCATTATTTCCTCAAGCATCTTTATTAGATAGATACTTTCGTTTTGGATGTTTTCTTTTGCTTATTGTTATTATCACTTACTAATTTTCTGAGAACTTCAGACATGAACATAACATCTATGTCAGTCCCACTCCCTCTCTCCCCCTCCAGATATGCCATGTTCCCCTCTTCCTTAATTGTTATTGCTATGTGTGTAGAAAATGGATGGATGTTTATGGACATGTGGTACATAACTCTACTGAGTCCATGTAGCTTTGTTTGTATGTGCATGTATCAAGAGGTGACCCCCCATCTTATGTGATTTTCCCCTGAGCCTTTAAGTATAGAGCTTTCATTGGAGATGTATCAGTTAGGGGTCAGCACTACACAGTCATTAATTCTCTGTATTTTAACAATTGTAGATCTCTGTAATTGTCTTTATCTCTTGCAAAAAATAAAAGAAGCTTCTTTTATGAGAAATGAGAGCAATACTTATCTGTGTACAAGGATGAGTTAGATATTTCCTAGTTAAAGAACATCGCAGTAGTAAGTTCTCCTCTTGGTCTGTGACTGCTCAAGCCCTAGGTTGTTAGCTAAATGTAGGAAACTAGTCGTGAATTCCTACTATTGTGGTAGTTTTAAATCCAATAATGCAGCTGTTGATTACCCTCAAGACAAAAGTGCTGCTACATACAAGTGCATCTTTCTAATAGTATGAAAGTCATAGTTGTGGTCTAGTGGTTTTTAGGATACAACGTTGGACTCTTGTTAATAGAATAAGAGAAAATCAGTTCAGATTGTAGGGGACAAAAAACAATGAATTCTGTTTTGTTTTGAGAGAAGATGACCCTAAAACTAAAACTCCTCCTGCCTTTGCTCCCAAATACTGGGGTCATAGGATTGCAGTTGATATCATAATGTTTCTTGCCTTTTTTAATGCCTTCCCCACGGCTTAACAACATTGTATGGACAGCATCTTATCTCACATTGTTCTGTTATTATAACTGTTGTAGCAAGCAGCATTAGCATATGACCAACTTCTGCTTCTCGTCTACTTCCATTGTGGATTAACAAAGTTCTTTGTAAAGATTGGGTTTTGTTTGGTGTGGGGAGCAAGCCCCCAGAGACCAAAGGTGCCAGACATCAATGGAGTTGGAGTTACAGGCAACTGCAAGCTGAGACATGAATACGAGGAACCAAACCTGAGCCATCTGCAAGGTCAGTACATGTTCTTAACCAATAAGTCATCCCACCAGCCCCTATATTTAAAATTCTTTATTTAGACTTAAAGTAGCTTTTGTGATATCAGGAAGTGAACATGGGGTCTTGCATAGCTAGGCAAGTACATTTACCACTAAACTACACCCCAGTCCGACACAGCATTACTAAATAGTTGTTGAATTGTTGCCTATAAAATGTTCTTTCACATAGATCACTGCAGGAACTCAGAACACTGTTTGATATCCCTGGCCAAGCAAAGCTCTACCTAAACACACACACACACACACACACACACACACACACACACACACACTCATGTAGTCTTCCAAGAGCTAATCCTGTTTTTAAAAAAATTATTTTATGAATGTGTGCAAATTCCTGAATGTAAGTACATTATGGTACCCTGGTAACCACAGAGACCAGAAGAGGGTGTCAGATCCCTTGGAACTGGAGTTACAACTAGTTGTAAGCCACTATGCAGGTGCTGGTAGACAGATCTTCTGCAACAGCATTCAGTCCTTTTAAACACTGAGCTCCAGTCCCTAAAGTTAACTCTTTAACAAAAGGAGGGTTTTTTTTTTCTTCAGTATGTTAGGATGAGATTTAGAATGAATTTCCAGTTTTATTAGTCACGTCAGTGAAAACATGCAAAGTAGCTAGGTGTAGTGGCATACATCTGTAACCATGGCCCTCAGGAAGGAGAAGCAGGAGAATTTTAAGTTCAAAGCTAGCTTGGGCTAAATAATTAAAATCTCATCTCAAAAATAGAAAACCATAGGTTTGTCTGAACATGTAGACCTTGAATGGGTCCTGTACTACTTCTGTGATGGAGAAGTCTCTGCATATATTAAACTGCTCTGCCGCCACAGCCTCATCTTTCTCAGAGAGCCTCTCGGTGTCATCATGATCCATCAAAGAAAGTACAGTGACTACATAAATGAGGGAGGCTATTAAGGTGAACTATTTGAGAGAACAGTGCCTCGAGGAAAGAAGTGCTTGCATTACACACGGCTTTACACTTAGTTCTCTCCCAACCACAAAGGGAAGATGGATATTCTTCGGTCAGATGAACACTTTATGAGATTTTGTACTATATAAAGAGACATCTTCAGGGCCTTGTGTATGCACATTGTAAAACCTCGAGATATTTTATGTTACAGCATACATATTTAATGTGATAATAAAAAAGCTTATTTATTTCAAATACTCCCTTTATCCTTGCTTATATAATCAAACAGCTTGATGCTATTGGCTACAGTCTTAAAACTTTCATTATTCACATTGGCAATGGGAATGTGCCCAACTTCCAGAGATATATAAATCAGACTGAGGCAGAAATGGCATATCTAGAATGAATGATTTGGCATCCATTTGGAAGCACGGTGTTGGAAGATTGAAAGCTACGTGTTGTTTTAAGGCCCAGTGGGTTTCTTTGACTCCACTATCCCTACAGCAGCATATTATTCTTACACGTTTATTTCCAACCATGGTTAAATTACAAGCCCCAAACTATTTAGTAAATATAACACCACACCATAAAAAAACAAGGGATGGCTTTAATAAAAGGCAGAAACAGCACTGGAATAGTAAGCTGGATTTTTAAAATGTTTAAAAATCAGATCAACAAATGAAAATGCATTTAAATGATACCAAATGGTGTCTTACTATTCAACAAACGCAGGCTATTTCAAGACTCACAAGCTCGCCAAGGCCATATCTGTCACTGACAGCAGAGCTGGTTGCAGCAGAAACTGCTACAATCAATGATTTTCTACAGCTAATGTGAGGAAGTTCTAGAGACGTGGTGACCATTGTTGAAGTTTACTATGCTTACTTAAAGGTCAAAATGTAAAGAGTGGGTTGTTATCAAGCAGCACATCCTTCCACAGCCAACATATGATAAAGGACATGAATTTACACATCAATCTTGCCTAACTTTATTCTGCAGGCAGAATAGTGAAGGGGAAAAGAAGTGTCCCTGACTTATGTGGTTTAGCAGAGAGAGAGCATTACTGGAAAGAGTTGAAGTGGCAATTGTTGCTTTATATTTGAAAAAGACTGCTCCCCCAAATTATTAGAATAACTTGTTAACCACGATATAAATCTGCTAGCTCTTTAGCTATGTCCATAAACCAGGCAGCCATTTGAATAAAGTTGAGTAAGCACTATTCAAATCCACAATAATCAAAATTTTATAACTAAAAACCTCAGACACATACAAAGCCATGAGCATCATTCCCCTTAAGTACCATAAAATAATCATAATGATAATAAAGCAAAAATTCTAAAAATGTGCTCAGAAAATTTTTTCATGTATATAGATATACATAGTTCATATATACTTATAGTTCTGGTTAATTTTACTTTAAAAAACATAATTGTCTTTATATATGTTTTTTACCTAATTTATTTTTTATCACTTTCAATACTGTTATTTATCTGATGTGTGTGTGAGTGTGTGCATGCTTGCATGAGTGTGTGTGTTTGTGTATGTGTAGCTCACTTTTAGCACTGACAGATAAGCATTAGAGTCACCAGATCTCCTTCAACATATACGTTAAATCAAATTCTACCACAAATAAGAGCAAAATGATGTTACTCGCAGGAAATGAATGCAATTGGAGAGTGTTATATTGAGTGGATTAAATCAGACTTGGAAAAGAAATATCACATCTCTCATTTGTGGATTTTATTCAAATAGATACAAGCATGGATTTAGATATGACATGAAATAGGAAGCCATACAGTCTAGGGTAACAAAGGGAGATGGGGGTGTGGAAGGTAACATGGTTAGGGTGCATTAGATACTTGTATGAAAGTTTCTTAGCTAGAGCCAGGTACAGTGAAAGGTTGGGTACATAGCAGAGTTGGTAGTGGTTACCACTACTGAGAATCATTGATATTTACTCTGAAAATGATGGCATAAGATGCTTTTATTTCAAGTGTTCTAAAAATACATATTGACCAAATCACAATTGTAGTAAAAGGATAAGGAGCTATGTTTCCAGTTAAGTTCTTCATTGTGTTTTAGCAGAGTGAAGGTATGTATAAATCTGTATTAGGTGTGGTAGTGATGGGACTCAGTAAATGAAGATACTTTGGTTTCCGGGGTTTGGGTTTTTTGTTTGTTTGGTTGGTTTTTGCTTTTTGGGATTTCTTAAACGTCTATTGAAACAGTTAATACCTTAGGATAGGTCAGGATATGTCTCAATGGCACAGTACTTACCTGTGCAGAGTCCTGAGTTCAATCCCTAGCACCACACATGTGCATGACATACATGCACACAAACACACCTTTACACACAGGTGAACACACACAAAGAACTTGGAAAATATTCCATTTTGTTACATGTTTATGTAGGTGCTCCTCTATCTACCTCATAAACAATCAAGTGTATTTTAGCAGAGACAAAGAAACAGACAGAAAGAGAGAGACAAAGAGAGAAATCAGAGTTTAATATGGAAAAGAATATGTAAATGAATCAGCAACGTGATGCCAAAGTCCACACATTAACTTTATGGAAACCCAGAGAAGGTACTTAGGTTTCAATAAAATGCTTATATAATTTAGTATCTTTAAAATTAATTAAAATTTCCTTAAACAGAAAAGAGAATAGCAAAGAAAAAGAGAAGAGAGAAGAAGAGAAAGAACCATCCAGGCAGAAGAAAACAATCTTCAGAGGCACAGAGAAAAGGAAAAAGCATCTGGTGTTTGGAGCTCGAGGTGAGTGGAGCACAGGGGCAGGTGAAGGAATGGTATGTCTCAGTAAATACACTTCTGGAAAGAAAATATTGTGATATCTCTAGTAGCTCACTTGGCAGAGAAGGAAAGTCACTACTGAGAAAAGACAAGACATACAAGGAGAGTTAGAAATGGAGCTAATATTTTTCTGAAAGTGAGAGCTAACCCAAAGCCTCCAGAACTTCTCTTCTTCATCATCTTCTTCTTCTTCTTCTTCTTCTTCTTCTTCTTCTTCTTCTTCTTCTTCTTCTTCTTCTTCTTCTTCTTCTTCTTCTTCTTCCTCTTCTTCTTCTTCTTCTTCTTCTTCTTCTTCTTCTTCTTCTTCTTCTTCTTCTTCTTCTTCTTCTTCTTCTTCTTCTTCTTCGAGAATCTATCTTTCATCTATTAAAAAATTAAAAATTTAAAAATAATTACATTACCTCCCTTTCCCCTCTCCTCCCTCAAATCCCTCTTATATCCTCTCCCTCTGAGAAGAGAATCTGTATTGATAACCACAGGAGAAATCTGGACCACACTTCAAAACTCAGGACTAAATATAGTGCTTTTGCCACATTAATTTCCACATGCTTGCTCCTTGTTCTCCTAAATCTAGAATATAATCGATATGTTTAGCATTAATGATCTCATCACTTTTCCTTTCTGCTATTCTAGTTATCTAAGATTCTGTAAAGCAACAGAACTGATAGAATGAACATATATGGTATTTATTAAATTTGGGCTTGGAATGTGATCTGAGGTAAGGCTTCTTTTTTTATTAGATATTTTCTTTATTTACATGTCATGTGATATCTCCTTTCCCAGTTTCCCCTCCGGGGGAAAAAAAAAGAAATAAAATAAAATAAAATAAAAACAAAAATAAACAAACAAACAAATGAAAAACCTGTTCCCTTCCCCCTCCTCCTGCTCACCAACCCACCCTCTCCAGCTTCCTGGCCCTGGCATTCCCCTACACTGGGGCATAGAACCTTCACAGGGTCAAGGGCCTCTCCTCCCATTGATGACCGACTTGGCCATCCTCTGCGACATATGCTGCTGGAGCCATTAGTCCCACAGTTTGTACTCTTTGGTTGGTAGTTTAGTCCCTGGGAGCTCTGAGGGTACTAGTTAGTTCATATTGTTGTTTGTTCTAAGGGGCTGCAAACCCTTCAGCTCCTTGGGTCCTTTCTCTAGCTCCTTCAATGGGGATCTTGTGCTCAGTCCAATGGATGGCTGTGAGCCTCTACTTCTGCATTAGTTGGGTACTGTTAGAGCCTCTCAGGAGACAGCCATATCAGGTTCCTATCAGCCAGCACTTGCTGGCATACACAATAGTGTCTGGATTGAATGATTGAATATGAGAAGGATTCCCAGGTGGAGCATTCTCTGGATTGTCCTTCCTTCAGTCTCTGCTCCATAGTTAGACTCTGCAACTCCTTCCATGGGTATTTTGTTCCCCCTTTTAAGAAGAAACGAAGTATCCACACTTTGGTCTTCCTTCTTCTTGAGTTTCTTGTGGTTTGTGGTTTGTACTTTGTGTATTCCCATCTCCTGGGCTAATATCCACTTATCAGAGAGTGCATACCATGTGTGTTCTTTTGTGACTGGGTTACCTCACTCAGGATGATATTTTCCAGATTCATACATTCTCTACGAATTTCATAAATTCGTTGTTTTTAATAGCTGAGTAGTACTCCATTGTGTAGATGTACCACATTTTCTGTATCCATTCGTCTGTTGAGAGACATCTGGGTTGATTCCAGTTTCTGGCTATTATAAATAAGGCTGCTATGAACATAGTGGAGCATGTGTCCTTATTACATGTTGGAGCACCTTCTAGGTATATGCCCAGGAGTGGAATAGATGGGTCCTCTGGTAGTACTATGTCCAATTTCCAGAGGAATTGCCAAACTGATTTCTAGAGTGCTAATACCAGCTTGCAATCCCACCCCAATGAAGAAGTGTTCCTCTTTTTCCACAACCTCACCAGCATCTGCTATCACCTTAGTTTTTTATCCTAGCCATTCTGACTGGTGTGAGGTTGAATCTCAGGGTTGTTTTGATTTGCATTTTCCTGATGACTAAGGATGTTGAACATTTCTTTAGGTGCTTGTTAGCCATTCAGTATTCCTCAGTTAAGAATTCTTTGTTTATTAGCTCTGTATTCCATTTTTAATAGGGTTATTTGGTTCTCTGGAGTCTAACTTCTTGAGTTCTTTGTATATATTGGATACTAGCCCTCTATTGAATATAGGAATGATAAAAATCTTTCCCTACTCTGTTGGTGGACATTTTTTCCTATTGAGAGTGTCCTTTGCCTTGCAGAAGCTTTGTAACTTTATGAGGTCCTATTTATCAATTCTTGATCTTAAAGCATAAGCTATTGGTGTTCTGTTCAGGAAATTTTCCCCTGTGCCTATGTGCTCGAGGCTCTTCCCCACTTTCTTTTCTATAAGGTTCAGTGTATCTGGTTTTATATGGAGGTCCTTGATCCACGTGGACTTGAGCTTTGTACAAGGAGATAGGAATGGATCGATTTGCATTCTTCTACATGCTAACTACTAGTTGAACCAGCAACATTTGTTGAAAATGCTGTCTTTTTTTCCACAGGATGGTTTTAGCTCCTTTGTTAAAGATCAAGTGACTATAGGTGTGTAGGTTCATTTCTGGGTCTTCAATTCTATTCCATTGATCTACCTGCCTGTCACTGTACCAATACCATGCAGTTTTTATCACAATTGCTCTGTATTACAGCTTTAGGTCCGGGATGGTGATTCCATCAGAGGTTCCTTTATTGTTGAGAATAGTTTTGGCTATCTTGGTTTTTTTCTAATTCCAAATGAATTTGAAAATTGCTCTTTCTAAGTCTGTGAAAAATTGAGTTGGAATTTTGATGGAGATTGCATTGAATCTGTAGATTGCTTTCAGCAAGATGGCCATTTTTACTATATTAATCCCGCCAATCCACGAGAGTAGAAGATCTTTCCATCTTCTGAGATCTTCTTCAATTTCCTTCTTCAGAGACTTGAAGTTTTTATCAAACAGATCTTTTACTTGCGTAGTTAGAGTTACATCAAGGTATTTTATCTTATTTGTGACTATTGTGAAGGGTGTTGTTTCCCTAATATTTTTCTCAGCCTGTTTATCCTTTGGGTAGAGGAAGGTCACTGATTTGCTTGAGTTAATTTTATATCCAGCTACTTTGCTGAAGTTGTTTATCAGGATTGGGAGCTCTCTGGTGGAATTTTTGGGGTCACTTAAGTATACTATCATATCATCAGCAAATAGTGAAAATTTGACTTCTTCCTTTCCAATTTGATCTCCATTTGTTGTCTAATTGCTCTGGCTAAGACTTCAAGTACAATATTGAATAGATAGAGAGAAAGTGGGCAGCCTTGTCTAGTCCCTGATTTTAGTAGGATTACTTCAAGTTTCTCTCCATTTAGTTTGATGTTGGCTACTGGTTTTCTGTATATTGCTTTTACTATGTTTAAGTGTGGGCCTTGAATTCCTGATCTTTCCAAGACTTTTATCATGAAGGGATGTTGGATTTTGTCAAATGCTTTCTCAGCATCTAATGAGATGATCATATGGTTTTTTTCTTTGAGTTTGTTTATATAGTGGATTATGTTGATGGATTTCCATATATTGAACCATCTCTGCACCCCTAAGATGAAGTCTACTTGATCATGATGAATGATCGTCTTGATGTGTTCTTGGATTCAGTTTGCAAGAATTTTATTGAGTATTTTTTCATTGATATTCATAAGGGAAATTGGTCTGAAGTTTTCTTTCTTTGGTAGGTCTTTGTGTAGTTTAGGTATCACAGTAATTTTGTAGCATCATAGAACAAATTGGGTAGAGTACCTTCTATTTCTATTTTGTGGAATAGTTTGAGGAGTATTGGTATTAGGTCTTCTTTGAAGGTCTGATAAAACTCTGCACTAAAGCCATCTGGTCCTGAGCTTTTTTTGGTTGGGAGACTATTAATGAATGTTTTTATTTCATTAGCAGATATGGGATTGTTTAGATCATTTATCGGATCTTGATTTAACTTTGGTACCTGGTATCTGTCTAGAAAATTGTCCATTTCATCCAGGTTTTCCAGTTTTATTGAGTATAGGCCTTTGTAGTAGGATTTCATGACATTTTGGATTTCCTCAGTGTCTGTTGTTATATCTCCCTTTTCATTTCTGACCTTGTTAATTAGGATACTGTCTCTATGCCCTCTAGTTAGTCTGGATAAGGGTTTATCTATTTTGTTGATTTTCTCAAAGAACCACATCCTGGTTTGATTGATTCTTTGTATAGTTCTTTTTGTTTCCATTTGGTTGATTTCAGCCCTGAGTTTGATTATTTCCTGCCTTCACCTCCTCTTGGGTGAATTTCCTTCTTTTTGTTCTAGAGTTTTCAGATGTGTTGTTAAATTGCTGGTGTATTCTCTCTCCAGTTTCTTTTTGGAGGCACTTTAAGCTATGAGTTTTCCTCTTAGGACTACTTTGATTGTGTCCCATAAGTTTGGGTATGTTGTGGCTTCATTTTCATTAAACTCTAGAAAGTCTTTAATTTCTTTCTTTATTTCTTCCTTGACCAAGTTATCATTGAGTAGAGTGTTGTTAAGCTTCCATGTGTATGTGGGAATTCTATTGTTTATGTTGTTATTGAGGAGCAGCCTTAGACCATGGTGATCTGATAGGATACAAGGGATTATTTCAATCTTCTTGTATCTGTGGAGGCCTGATTTGTGACCAATTATATGGTCAATTTTGGAGAAGGTACCATGAGGTGCTGAGAAGAAGATATATCCTTTTGTTTTAGGATAAAAAGTTCCATAGATATCTGTTAAATCCATCTGTTTCATAACTTCTGTTAGTCTCACTGTGTCTTTGTTTAGTTTCTGTTTCCATGATCTGTCCATTTCAGAGAGTGGAGTGTTGAAATCTCTGATTATTATTGTGTGTGGTGCAATGTGTCAATGTTTTCTCTGATATCTTCTACATGTGAGATTCTCTCTTCTATCTCTGGTGTTCTGTTGGTGATGCTTTCATCTATGGTTCCTGACTTCTTTCCTAGGATTTCTATCTCCAATAGTTGTCTCTCTTTGTGATTTCTTAACTGTTTCTACTTCCATTTTTAGGTCCTGGATGGTTTTGCTCAATTCATTCACCTGTTTGGTTGTGCATTTCTGTAATTTTTTAAGGGATTTCTGTGTTTCTTCTTTAAGGACTTCTACTTGTTTACGTGTGTTCTCCTGTAATTCTTTAAGGGATTTTTGTGTTTCCTCTTTAAGAACTTTAACCTGTTTACCTGTGTTCTCCTGTATTTCTTTAAGGGAATTATTCATGTCCTTCTTAAATTCCTCTATCACCATTGTGAAATATGATTTTAGATCCAAATCTTGCTTTTCCAGTGTTTTGGGATCCAGGACTTGCTAGGTTCTGATGAAGCCAAGTAGTCTTGACTTCTGTTGGTAAGATTCTTGTATTTGCCTTTCACCATCTGTTGATCTCTGGTGTTAGATGTTCTTACTTGTCTCTGGCTGAAGCTTATTCCTCCTGCAAGCCTATGTCAGCACTTCTGGGAGATCATCTCTTCTCTGGTAAAACCTGTTTGAAGAGGGCTGTGGATCAGCTGTCCCTCCTGAGTCCTAGGGTCAGAGCACACCCCGGAGACAGGCTTTCTGCTTTCTGGAAGGTGCAGAGAGGGCTGTGGATCTGCTGTCCCTCCTAGGTGTAGATGGAGGTAGAAAGGATTCTGTTCCAGCTGCCCTGCCACTTCTGAGGCCTGTCAAGGACTTCTCTTCTAAATGAAGAAGTCAAGTTCTAGATAGTAGCATTGAACATTCTTTTAGAATACAAAGCAAATCTCACGTGTCCAAAGAATATTGAAGATTTCTTTCCTTGCTCTTTCTCATATGACATAAAAGTAGAGGAAATCAAATCCCTGCTTAGAGAAAAAAAAGAGAAATAATCTTTTTTATGATACAGTAAAGCCTCTACATCCCCAACCAAATGTGAATCAAAAAAAAAAAAATCGAAGAGAACTAAATGCTTATTTAACACACACAGACAATCTTGTTACTGTTACTCACTAAGCAAGAAAAGACAAATACTGTTTCAATTTTATTTAGTACTAAACACTAACCAAGAAACATTTAAAATATACAAATTTATTGGTATAAGTTATCAGTAAAAAGTGCACCATTTTACATAAGAGACTTTAACCAGTGGTCATTTTGATATCCTCAGGGAGTCCTAGAACCAATCACCTGTGGGTACAGATGGATAACCTTACTCTGAGAAGGAGATTAGGTCATCAACCATACAAGTTAGAGTTAATGCACAGCAGCCAGAGCCATTGAACCTTGAGCAAGGTAAAAAGAAATAGTATTGACATGCAAGTGTTACAGAAAAAAAAAATGTGCAAGTGGAGGTCAAAAGAAAGAAACCAAACTATAAAAGAATTGTAACTCAATGAATAGTAATAATCCCGTTAATTGTTTCATGTCATATGATAGTTTGAAAGTAGCCATTGAAGGCAATGACAGAAATGACAAAAGCTGTGGCAGCACAAAATCTGCACAGGCTCAGACCAGACAAAATCCCAGCACTGAGAAGGGAAATGAGCAAAGTCATATCCCTAACCAAGAAGCTATTTGGAGTACTATTCAGCTATTAAAAACAATGAATTTATGAAATTCTTAGGGAAATGCATGGATCTGGAGAGTATCATCCTGAGTGAGGTAACCCAGTCACAAAAGAACACACATGGTATGCACTCTCTGATAAGTGGATATTAGCCCAGAAGATCAGAATACACAAAGTACAATCCACAAACCACAAGAAACTTAAGAAGAAGGAAGATCAAAGTGTGGATACTTTGTTCCTTCTTAAAAGGGGGAACAAAATACCCATGGAAGGAGTTGCAGAGTCTAACTGTGGAGCAGAGACTGAAGGAAAGACAATTCAGAAACTGTTCCACCTGGGAATCCTTCCCATATTCAATCATCAAATCCAGACACTATTGTGTATGCCAGCAAGTACTGGCTGACAGAAGCCTGATATGGCTGTCTCCTGAGAGGCTCTAACAGTACCTGACTAATACAGAAGTAGAGGCTCACAGCCCAGCCATTGGACTAAGTACAGGGTCCCCAATGAAGGCGCTAGAGAAAGGACCCAAGGAGCTGAAGGGTTTGCAGCCCCTTAGGACAAACAATATGAACAAACTAGTACCCTCAGAGCTCCCAGGGACTAAACCACCAACCAAAGAGTACACATGGTGGGACTCATGGCTCCAGCAGCATATGTAGCAGAGGATAGCCTAGTTGGTCATCAATGGGAGGAGAGGCCCTTGGCCCTGTGAAGGTTCTATGCCCCAGTGTAGGGAAATACCAGTGCCAGTAAGCAGGAAAGGGTGGGTTGGCTGAGCAGGGGGAGGGGGGAGGGAACAGGGTTTATTTATTTATTTTTTCTTTGTTTTCATTTTTGTTTTGTTTTTTGTTTTGTTTTTTTCAGAGGGGAAACTGAGAAAGGCAATATCGTATGATATGTAAATAAAGAAAATATCTAATAAAAAAAGAGTGGAAGATATAGTCTTCCACAAGGAAAAGCACACCAATTAATTATCCAACGCCAATGGTCAGTCCTGAAAACGTAGTTATAAGTTACATTGAACAGTACTTGCACTTATCCACTTGCGAGTGTGTGTATGTGTCTGTGTGTGTATCTGTGTGTGTGAGTGTGTGTGTGTAAGAACAATTAACAATAATAATAAAAGAGGCCATGAACTAAAAAGAAAACAAAGAGGAGTATGTGGGAGGGTATGCAGGGAAGACTGTGCTGTGCATTTTATTGCTGTTTTACTTTTAAATAAATACAAACTTGTAGTGTTTAAAAAAAAGGAGCCCAAAGGCCAGCTAATAGAATAAAACTTAATTAAATTTGAAACAAAGAACTAAACAGACATTGCTTAAAATTATGTTCAGAGTTCAAGTGCCTGCAAAGGATCTATCTAGATGGTAACAGGATGCGTATAAGCACGAAGAGTTTAGGAAAGCTAGGAGGACTGAGACAGAGTGCTCAAGGATTGTTAACATACAGCTGTCATTGAACTCATGTGGGAATAACTTGAAAAGTTTGGATATGAAGCAAAGGGAATGCCTTGGGGGAAGAAGGGTAGAAAAGAGCAACAAACATAGGAGAAAAAGCAGAAGAGAATGCTGTCCTCAAAGATGAAGGCAAGAATCTACCAGAGAGGTGTAAACTGATGTTTACTGCCATTTTATCAATGTCTCCCACAGTGTAATGACTTCGAGATGCTCTTTAAGATCCTATATAAAAATAATACATATAGCCCCTAATGTTATGTCATTGTAAATGTAATGTAGAAATAAAGTCCTACTGTACCTGGGATGTCATTTTGGTATTTGTTTTGTGATTTGTATACTTCTTTTCCAGTCTTATCTAAGAGCATCCTAAAATGCCTTTTGGATATTACAGCCTGTATAATCCATATTACACTGCGTGCTTTGTAATATAAGATCTCCCTTTCCATCCTATTAACATTTCTCTAGTCTTCCTTAATAATATCCCTTCCTTAAACAGCACTATCTGCAGTAATATGACTCTGAGTAAAAAAGCTTAGACTAATACCTGTCCAACTCCAAATAGAAAAATAAAAGCCTATAAAAGTTTGCTTTGATAATTATCAACTCCAGGGCTGATGGCCCGTATGTCACTGATGCCGATGCCTGGGGCTGTGCAATGTGTTAGTTAAAAGGAGGCAATGCATAGTTGTAAGGTATTTTATTATAGGAAAGAGAAAAGAAACCAGCCATAACCATGTTGAGAGAGAGAAAGGAGAGGAAGGAGAAGAGAGGAGAGAAAGAGAGAGGGCAAGAAAAGAAGAGAGCAAGAGAGGAAGAGAGCAAGAAAGCAGGAGAGGAAGCAAGAGAGCAAGAGAGAGAGGAGGGGGCAAACTGCCCCTTATATTGTAAGGCGAGGCTATCTGATTCAGGTCAGATGACTTGGGGTAGGATCCAGCTAGAATGCTGGGAGCTTGGGGCATTGTCTACCTGGCAGAATACACATCTCCTGTCGGGGGGGGGGGGGGGGGGGGGGGGGGGGGGGGGGGTGTGACTAAAACAGGAGCCAGGGTCCCAGGAGTTGTAACCAAACTCCTTCCGTTCCTTGCAGGCAGAAATTATTGCCCACTGGGTCACCGGAGTTCCAGACTTATACTTGACTGGGCCCAGGTTGTCTGAACAGATCACTGCCCTGCACACGGCAATGCAAAGACAAGTCCATACACTGATGATTTTATTCTTTTTGTATAAAGCTGGTTATCAGATATAAATATTTTCTACTGAAATTTCCCTTTATTTTTACTTTGATGAATATAGTAAAACACCTTTTCCCAAAGCAATCCGTGATTTACACAGCAGAAGAAGAAGAAGCAAGTGATCTGACAAAGAAACTTTTATCTTTCTTTCACCATAAGATACATTTATGATGCAAAAGTGGTGATCAGCAAGAA
This sequence comes from Montemys delectorum, assembly GCA_019843815.1. Lineage (NCBI taxonomy): Eukaryota > Metazoa > Chordata > Mammalia > Rodentia > Muridae > Montemys > Montemys delectorum. The sequence continues at coordinate 27,347 of JADRCD010178852.1, forward strand.
TAATTTAAAATCTCCCTCGTCTGGATGTTCTCCTTCCACACATGCAGAGTTCTCTGCCATCTACCCTTGAGAAGAAATAGACAAGGCAGATTCCTTATTTTCCTAACTTGAAGGTGACAGAACCCCTGACGGCTGCCATAAGGAATGCTCATGGACATTTAGGATTTACAGTCTTCAAGGAAGACAGAATTCATACATTTTAACACCCAAATCAACCTTGAGTGCCCTTCTGAGCCTCTACAAGTAATAAAGCTGTGATGATCAATTTTGCACATTTTCACAATGGCATCTTACATGGGCTGTGAACGCTTAATAGGATTCTATTTCTGAAAATTATGCTGTGTTGCTCTAGCTATTCTGACACTAAAGGATTTGGAAAGGTGAATCATTCATTCTGTTGCTCATAGAGACATCTGCAGAGAAGAGGAATCTGAGTCCCTTTTCAAATCTAAAAGTTTCTTTCAAAAATCTGTTCTCTTGAACACACAGCTACTTACCAGGTGTCTATCAAATAATGTCTTCTATTTTGAGAGGACAATTTCACACTAACACACTTGCTAGCAAGCATCCTTTGTATACAACGTTATTTCTGTTAACAGTTCTATTTAATCAAATGATATTGTGTTCATTTGGCCACACACTGTGTCCAAAAACAACAAGCATTGATTTTCCCAGTTGTAAAGTCTTCCAATTAGCTGAGAAAAGTACAGACTTTTGAATCTACTTTCTTCTTTCAGCCAGACAAACATAAAATACAACACGGATTACATCCCAGTGTAGGACATAAGCATTACTCTAAAATTAGTTGGGGTACTGGTTCTGATACATTATATGCTGCCGCCATAATTACATGTAAGGCTGAAAGAACAGTTAGTTTTTATTCACACCCTCTAACCTGGTGAATCACAGCATCTGAGGGCGGGGCCTCCAGAGTGCTTCTGATGAAGTCAAATCTGAGAAGCACCGAGACTCCTTTTTTAAGGCCTGCCAGGCACATCTAGTGAAATCAGAATCTCTGGACAGGTGTATTTTAAAGCTCTAGAGCAGTGGCTCTCAACCTTCCTAGTGATAAGACCCCTTAACACAGTTCTTCATGCTGTTGTGATCCCCAATCATAAAATTATTTCCATTGCTACTTCATAACTGTAAATTTTCTACTGTTATGAACCATAATGTAAATATCTGATTTGCAAATAGTTTGGGGTGACCTCTGTAGCTGCTGCTCTAGTGTGATCCCAAAGACAACCAGATCACAGAGCCAGTAATCTACACATCCTGTTAAATGACTAACATTAGTCCCCAGCCTTTATAAAAACAATTCTGCTGCTCTTGTACCCTTGAGGCCAGCTCACCCAGGCCCAAACCAGCTAGATCTTCTGGTCTGCAGCCAGTTCTACTGTGCTGCCCAGGTGAGGTACCAGGGCATGCTCCCTGGAGGGCCTGAGAGCAGGAGAGCTGGTTCTGTCCCTTACTGCTTGAGGCACTGAGTGAGCTAGGCCAGGCAGTGCAAGAGACTGACCCTGGTGGTGCAGGCACAGGTGAGCTGGCAGGCTGATGACCTTAGCTACTTTCCAGGCACAGATCCAAGACTTTGAGTTAAACTACCACAAAATCTACCCCATCTATGATCTGCTGGAATGTGTGAAAGGGCCAGACCTGCAGATCCAAGATGGCAGGATCTCCATGGCACAGGGCAATAACAGGATATCCAAGAGGAGTCCTTATGAGGATCCAGTATAGACAGTGTAACTGAAGCAGAGGCCTTGAAACAGACCAATGACTCATTGCAGTGAACATCTGTAAGTAAAGATGTATGGGGGAAGGGATATACCATGGGACACACTGTGACACAACAAAATTATTATTATTATTATTATTATTATTATTATTATTATTATTATCATTATTATTGTCATATTTATTTTATTTTATTTGGGGAGGGAAGCAGCAAAGTCAGAGGGCAGATACAAAGGGACTGGAAGATGAGTGGGATTGTGTGAAATTCACAAAGAATCAATAAAAATTTAAAAAAAAACATTCTTGGTCTTGTTTAATCAAATTATTTTTGTTTGGAGGTTGTTTGCTTTGTCTGGCTGGCTTGAGGTGAGAGTTCATGTATGGATCATACGGTTCACCTCTGAAAGGCTTAGCACAATTCCATGCACACTGCTAAGATGAGAACAGATTTTCACACTCAGCTAAGCAGATCATCATATTTGGTCCTGGCAGCAAAACTCCACCATGGGTGGATCCTTGAGAGGATCTGAAGAGAACATTTTACATGGGTTCACAGATAGTGAGTGACTTCTTCGTCATCCCTCAGAGCCCAATCCAGAGATCTCTCTCTCTAGGGGTTGCCTTTTCCTTTAGCTTCTGTATGAGATGCAGTTTCTCTTTAGACAAATTTTCCACTTTTGCTCAAACAGCCATCTCCCAGCTCATCTCTCCACCACCACTTCTGGGTCAGAAATCATATGTACAAAAGGCATCCAGGGCTATAGCATCCTCACCAGCTTAGGTCCTCAATCTCTCTATCCTGAGCTCACCAGGCATCTTGCATTTGCAGATGTTGAAATTGAGGGTACCAAACACAACATGCACCTGAAAGGAAGAGAAGTAGCTTATAAAAGAGCACATCTCTTGGTTCATTGATCTTTACCAACAGTAATTCTCAAACTAAAAAGAATCATCAAGTAGATATAATAGTACCTTTTTTTCTAAATGAATTTGTTAATAGATTAATCACAGCCTTTAGAGAATTCAGTACTGACTATTGTGGAAATGTGGATCCATTAAAGTTGTTGCTGAATAACATATAAATATAAGCACATGTCAACGATGTACTATCTGCAAGAAAGTCTTGAAAATAATCCTTCCCATTTGTCCAAATCCAATTATCCATGTTCAAGCTATATTTATAGATTGATCACTGTACACTTCCATTAGAAGTTTTGAGTGTTATTTCCTTCATCCTTCCATCTACATGGTTGAAGAATCTGTCTGCACTCTTCAGGGTCTGAGTGCTATGTGCAATATTTTGAATTTGTTCAAGAACCATACTCAGGGTAGCTGACCATTGGCAAGAATCAGCACAGGTTGGATGGCCCTGTCATGCTAAGGAAATTGTAAGAACTTACAGCATAATTTACTTTTTTCCCAGAGCTGTGCACTTTTTAAATTTTTGCAAGTTTTATTTGACTGCTCTGTCATAACTAAATCTAAACCTTGTTAAGCAAAGTAGGGCATCAAGATAATGAAGTATGATTTGCAGAATCATTTGTACACTACAACTCAGATGAGATCAAACTGCTCTCCAAGAGAAAAGAGCTCATGAACTCACTAGGATGATGTTGTTTCACATACTGTGACCTGAAGTTAACATGTTCTCCTTGATGATTGGCAAATGAGAGCAAGCAAAGTAATTTGGTAAAGAACTAGAGAAGACCATAATGGTAAAAATGAAAACCAAGATTTGGAACTGAAACCCCTGCTCTGTCAGAAGCTGCATCTGCATAGTAGAAGCTCTGTCTAGATGGGGTAATGTGGAAATTATTGTACACTTCATAGATTTGGTAGCCCAAATTCCATGTACATAGCCAATGAGCTGTAGATCTTTCTGTGCATCCATATCTTCATCTGTGAAGTGGAAACTTCTGGTTGTGCCATGTAATGCTTTGTTGAAGCAGACTCATGTGATGTTTTGCTGAAGTACACTGGTGAGAAGACACATGATGTTTGGAGAAAGCATAAGCATTGCTAGCTGTGAAACACTTCATAGGTCTCACACCTTTCTAGAGAAAGGCAGAGCAGAGAACTTCTCCTTGCATTCCATCTGAGTCTAGTTGCTCCCATTGGTTGACTCATGTGGATTGGGCAGAGGCCCAGCTATTTCTGCTGGATCTTGCTGCCACTATTGATTAGTGTTTGGTGATGCTTTTGAACTGGACTGCTCATATCCTGACAATAGAGATTGGAATTGCCCCTAAAGAACTACTTCTAAACAGAGCTACATCCCCATTGTCCTATTACCCATCTTTCTCCCCTACCTTTGGAAGGTGGGCTAAAAGTACAGTCAAAGCATGTGAGAACCTTTATTAAAGTAGCTTTTGAAAAAAAATCTAAGCTTACAGTGAAGTGTTGATAGTGATAAACTTTATCTTTCAGGTTCTATTGGTAGAAGGCTTGGAAATATGCTTGATACCTACCATATATTGCCATCATTATTATCAACAACATCATCATCAACATCAATCATCATCATCAATATCATTGCTGGGGATAGCCCTGGCAGTTCTGCTTTCTTGGTTCTTTCTTGAAGGTAGCCTAGGAGGAAAAGTGTTGCCAGGGGCAAGAGTTGGTGTTTAATAATAAAATATTTGCCTATCTTACTAAATCTAAGTCCCTTTTTTTGTGATAGCTGACCTGCCTGTCTGAGTTGCTCTGCTGCCAGAAGCTCTAGTCTCTGGTACCTCATAGTAAAACAGAACAGGATTAGAGTTACTTGTTCTATCTCTGTAGCCTAACTCTCACACTGCTAGTCAAAGTTGCAGGAAGAAAGGGGGACACTGAAAAGTGATTTTAGCCTTTATTTCTAAGTTCTCTCTAAAAAGTTCTCACTAAAAAGTTTTCCATGAAAGTTCTCTAAGATAGGTCTTCTCTAAAAGGTTCTTCTCTCTAAAAAGTTCTTCTTCAGTTCTGTTTAGAGAGAGTTCTCTAAAAAGTTTCTACAAAAGCTGTCCTCCAAAAAGTTTCCTATAAAACTTCTCTAAGGGGAATCCTCTTCTCTCTTTATCCTCAGGACTTAGACATCTTTCAGAGTACATGATCACATAGTAAAAAATTCATCACAAATTTACACATAAATTCAAACCATAAATTGAATAAGAAGTTTTCAACAGAAAATGTTTATATGCATATCCAGTAAGAGTAATCATCTAGCAAAACATTCATCATCTGTCACTAGCTCTACAGGTTCATGGAGAGTCAAAGACCATAACTAAGTTATCGTTGAAGTTTTATATAGATAAACCCAGTAAATATTTTATCTGTCCTTGCACCTATAATAAATCATTAGTTTGCCTTTTATGACCTTTTGTTAATTGTTTTACAATCTCTTGGATTGTGCTGTAATTGGAGATGCCTACTTGCTATCTCAGAAGCAATTAACTTATGACACTTGAAAACTGACAGAGTTCTCATGGCAGCTTTGACATCAGAAAGGACTTAATAGCAGTCCTGTTATAAAAGATCTTAATAATTACTAATATTATTTTAGGAATTCTTGCAGAATCCTCATTAATAATTAAGAAATCATCTATTCATCTATATAGCATCACTAAGAGACAGTACATCTCTATTGTTCTGCAGAAATATGATCAAAAAGGTAGGCCAATACCTAGTGATTGTTATATTTAATACTAACAGAAAACCATATTATTAGCAGGAATCTTTCCTTAAAATGTAATTTCCTCAGCCTTGCCTAAAGAAGCAAATCTGTCATTAACTTTACAGTCCATGGCACACCCAACTCAGCAAGACTGCCTGATAGTTTTTAGCTTCACTTTGATGGCTCCTAGCACATCATTATCAAATGTCACTTGTTAAGAAAGTATTCTTTTATGAAACACACAAAAAAAGAGATTTAAACGGATTCTTCTTGTCTCTCTGATTTTAAACTTGTGGTCTTGACTGTGATAACTTCTTCAATGACCCACTGCTCTAGTTAGCCTCTCTATTTATATGATAAAACATTGACCCAAAGCAACTTGTGAATGAAAAAGTTTTTTCAGCTTATGGGTTGCAGCCTGTCACTAGGGAAAGCCCAGGAAGGAACTAAAACTATGGAGGAACCAATGCTTACAGCACATTCCCCTGGCTTGCTCAGCTATGCTTCTTCTACAGTCCTGGTAAAGGATAGCACCAGCCACACTGGGATAGCCCTACTACATGTATCAGAAATCAAGACCATGTCACACAGACATGCCCATGGGGAAATGTGATGGAGGCAGTTCCTCAACTGAGGTTCCCTTTTCCCAATTGTGCCAATTAGACAACGGAGATTAGCTGTCACACCCATGTGCCTTCTGCCTTTTCTATCTTACACCAGCAGCATTTTGCTTTACTTATATCTATTATGTAAGGCTCCTGGCTGCTAGATCTAAAGCCTTGGTTTATGAGAGCTCTGTGTGATAAGCTGAAAAATGAGTGGGTTTTATTTATGAGGGGCATAAAAATAATATTCAGCTTTCAAATTCATGGATAATTAAATTACTGCATCTGGAGAGGTGAGCAGTAAGAATGGGCTGCTTAGATCCACAGTTCATTTTGTAGAGAAGATACCCAATTCAAACTATTATTTCAAGTGGGCATAGGAACATTCTAGGCTAAGGGCAACAGTTAGCATTGAGCACTCATGCACACTAACACAAGCACTTTCCAAGTTCTCCTATGTTATTCACTTGAATGTTTTCTTCCTCTGTAATGTTAATCTACTCAATAAGTATTGAATAGTGAGGATTAGTACAAGCCTGATGGATGAATCTGACAAGAGGTCATGGTCTAATCAGCTCTCTTTAATGTAACAAAAATGAATTATTTTTAAAGCCAAGATTCTGACCACATATTTCAGAACCTGGCATGTCACAGTTTTATGCACCAGCTAAGCTTTTCCCAAAATGTGCTCACAAGTAAACAAGGCTGGAATATTTGTCTAGCCAACTGCTGACGTCCTCTTTAGCTTCCCATTGATAATGTGTCTGAGACACAAAGCAGGAAAGAACTTAATATGTGAGTAGGGTTTTGACTGAATTGAATTTTTAAAAATTATTTCCAGGGTCTTAATAGCAAGCTGGTTATTAATGGGACATACTCAATGTAAACAGGTACCTCACTCCTCATGACAATTAAACACTATGCTGTTTTATTAATAGAGAAAAAATAGTCAGAAAGACTTACAGCCATTCCTATTTGTTTTCATTTCAGGGATAACAAAACCCGCATACCTAGCTACCCTGGAAGATAGACACCTCAAGTGCTACTTCACAAAACCAAATAAATTCCACGTAGGGTGCTGGAGAGGGTGCATATGACATTTCACACATTTGCCGCTGTAAGGCTGCAGTGTTAGCTTGTCTCTGCTGGGGACATGTTGGAATAAAGTGACCAGCAGTACAGAAAAACCTCCCCCAGAAAGTGATAGATGAGATCTTCCCCACAATCCACGTGCTCCTCCCAGCCTCATCACCTCTCGTGTTCAAAATGCCGTTGCGGCTAGAGCCTGGTGGAGACCAAAGCATCAAAACAAAGGAGGGCATGAATCCAGCCCTGGTCTGAGCATCTCTGCTATCTCAATGGAAGGTGGCAGAAGTGACAGAGACACTGTGAAGAATGTTTTTGCATTATTCATGAAAAAGTTCAACGTATGATAATACTCAATACGAAGTATGTATTTTTATACGTTGTGCTGCTTTTCTCAAGTGAAACTCTAATTTCACTTTTTTGCCTAAGTTAGGTGTGAACTACTTAACTTAATCTCTGCCACACTTGAGTCATTAAAGTGAGATTTAGTCTGGAGAACAATTCAATAAATATTCTTAAGTGAGTCTAAGATTGGTGGGCAAAATCTCAGCACCTTTATCCTATGGGAGATTTATACCCAAATCAATGTACACAGTCATAAAGCAGTGGATGCAATTGAGAGAAGACTAATACAAGCTGTGGATGTGTATTAAGCTATGTCTGTGCTCAATAAGCAGCAGAGAAGCTCAATAGGAATCAGTCAGATAACTAGTCCAGTCAGCAGAAAAGACCCCTGCCAAATACCTATTTCAGAAACAATGTCCATGGCCTTCCATTACACTCGGCTCTCCATATCTTCCAGTTCAACTACCACAAATTGAAAATACTTCGAAATTTTCAAATTTTGTATGTCTTGAATATATATACATATATATAAGCTTATTCCTCATCATCTTCCTTAATCAGTACTCTATAACAACTCTTTATATAACATTTACATTGTTTGTGTTGGGTACTATAAATAATCTAGAGATTGTTTAAGGTATATTGGGAGATAAGCATGCCTTAAATGCAAGTACCAAGCCAAAAATGAAGCTAGATAGATAGCCAGATAGCCAGATAGCCAGATAGATAGATAGATAGATAGATAGATAGATAGATAGATAGATAG
>JADRCD010178853.1:2208-19001 GCA_019843815.1 Montemys delectorum
GGGGAGGCACAGTGGGCTTGGCTGCAGGGAGGGGAGGCACAGTGGGCTTGGCTTTGGAAAGCCTCCCGCCTTCCTACACATTTTCTTTACGTTTTTTGAAGTAGCAGAAAGGTCCATTTTTCAAAAGGTCTGTAGCACGTATTTTGTGTTTCTTCAAACTTTTACTCTTTCTTTCTTCTTTGAAGTGATTTTAGTGGTCAAACATTGCTAAGAAAACAGAAACAGAAGCTCTACTTGAAAAAAAGAAAGCTCGGATTGTAAGTGCAATTCTGGGGTGTTTTCAGTGTCTGATGGGCACCCCACTCCCATTATAGGACTCGGCAAGTTCACAGATGGCAGCTTCATCCCCTAATGCATTAACAAAAGACTCCGAGAGTTGGTGGTTACTTCTACAGGATAGTTCCACTGCTCCAGCTCCCATCCTGACCGCCAGGACCCTCCCCAACCTACCCCCATTCTTCATCCCTCCACCAGGAGCAGGGATATGATTTTGCTTTTGATTTGCAATCATACTGAACACCATGCAGGGAAAGACCTACAAAGACTCAGGGAACACAAACAAGTTTGGGCCAATGCAGTCAGAGTTATGGGTACAGGGTATGGGTCAGAGCAGTCACTGTTGACCCTGAGGAACATCCCCAACACACACACGCACACGCACACACACACTCCTATGCCCTTGGCTGTAGTCTTCCCATAATCGGGGACAGCCATTTCTGCAGTTACAAGCGTCCCTGCATCCCTTCTTTGCCTTCACTGTGGGTCTTCATGGACCTTCAAGTCAGTCTATTCACGCACAGTAGCTCACCCCAGGCAAATGAAGGCAAAAGAAAACCAAAACACCACATGTGTAGTGAAGCATGCACATGGATGTATGAATGTGCGTCTGACAGCATGAATGTGCCTGCTTGGTGAGAACCAGCCATTGTTGGGTTTGAACAGTAAAACTTACGTGCACTTTTCTGATGGGCAAAGGCTAGTGTAAGGAGATGACCAGTCAGCGAGGAGACAAGGAAGTAGCTCAGAAGGACTGAGACAGCAGTACTGTCCTGGAGGTGGTGGAACTAGATACCTAACCTCAAAACCCAGACTTCCCTTGTCCATTCACTTTCTATGGGCCAGTCTCATGACATCAGGGCTCATTTGCACAGCAAGAGCATAAATTGCTTCAGGACACTTCAGCTGGCTGAGTTCTAGACAGAAGGAAAGTACCAAGCAACGGCAGCAACTCTGTGTGTGCTAACACAATACGGTCTTCAAGATACATTTCCAAGAGGCCAGCTGCATGGCAGAGCAGGTGGCAAAAATCAGACCATCTCCAGAGAAAGGGAGTCAGTGGAGAGCTGCCTTGGTTCTGTATCCTCTGGTCTTGTGACTTCTTAGCTTTGGCTCGGGTTACTTTTGCAAAAGAGGTTAAAACTGCCTTGGTGAATGTTTTCACATACACTGTGGCTTTCAAGTCTGTTAGGGCTCAAAAGGCAGAGGCCAGCTCATCTACACTGGCGGTGACAACAGCCTTGCCTCCCCAACAGGAAGCTGAGAGAATGCAGAGGACCCTGTGCAGAGGAATACCGCTCCTGGGAAGTTCCTCAGAGGCAAAAGAGGAAGCTGGATCAAAGTCATGTTAAAATCTGGGTTCTGGTGCAGAGACCTGTGATTTTTATTTAATCCGATCTCCTCCCCTGAAGAAGCAGGGAGAACGCAGAGCAATGATTCCTGGTACACTCTCTGCAGCACACCAACATTCTCAAGTCATCCATTCAAAATAATTATACGCAGAAGCATCATTTACACGTATTCAGAGCACACAATTTATTAACATTATATGGAGACAGCTCATACGAAAGTTTATGCCGCGGCAGGGCAGGTTTCATCAGATCAGTATACAACATGTGAGAACTCTGGGTGAATGGCTCTTTTGGTCTGGACACTAGAAATCCGTTTCCTTCCCTCTGGGAAATGTAAAGTCAGCCGTAAAACCACAGATTTATCACACATCAGACAACCAGAGTGTACCACAAGAAAGAATCCTTTCCTGCTCTGATTGTGTGAACAAGTCCCACATCAGAACAGGAAATACAGCTTAAAAGCATAAAGGAGAGATCAGGAAAGAACAGCATTCTAAAACATCCCTTAAAATGCTCAGTCCCTAAAATGTTGACATATACTGAGGTCAGAATTGACCCGCACAGTCACAGGCTGCAGAGATTTTTAGAGATGAGAATGGATGTAAAACTGATGGGGAATTACTGAGACTGTGTCTCTCCTCAACGAGGAGGGGGCAGTGATGGAAACATTATCTTGTGTTTATTATAGGAAGTTTCAAATCCCAGCAGTTCGTATATTTTCTTTAAAAACCAAAACAGAATAAACAAAAGAAACACCAGCCACACACACACACACACACACACACACACACACACACACACACACGCACGCACGCACACATGCGCACACACACAAAATGAGGCCTGATGCATTTTGCATTCGACTTAGACTGCTTACTAGTCAAACACCCAATGGCTAAATGACTCCTGCTGATTATTTTCTGAGCATCTCATCGCACGGAAAATAGAGACAGCGTTTTAGGGACGTCTGCTACATGGGTCATGAACAGAAGGCAGTTTTGTACACATGGTTTCACTATCACAGACAAAAAAACCTGGCCTTTGAGGCCATGTAACAGACTCAATGGGAAAGGGCATTTTTTTTTCTTTTAAATAAACGCTGCACTAGAGGGCTAGCAGCTGAATTCAGTTTACTTCTAAAAAGCAAAGAGATGGGAATGCAGGCAGCCCGTCCATAAAAAAGATGGAGGCCCTTCTGTGTTCACAGGGAGAGCTGGTATGGCGCGTGCATGATAATTTATCATGTCCATAAGCCACGTATGCGCCTTACTCTTGTTAGCATGGAGCCTTAATGAGATTGTGTTAAAAGATGGGATTTGTCTCCTATAGTTGGTGTCTTCTGGAGGGAGGCAGAAAGGATCAGGTAATCTGTTTTATTTGGGCCAGCTGTGGCTTTTGAGCACTGGGAGATGGAACTGCAGCTGCAGCTCCAGCATGCAATGGCCCTGCCAGCTACTGAGGCTCATCAGGATGCAGGCGGAGAAGCAAGGCAGGGCATCTATCCTGCACCCACATCCATTAGTGAGATGATTAAACCTGCACCAGCCCCTCGCTGCAATACAGCAACTGTAATAGGGCATTGTTACAGGATCGTTTCCTGGTTCCAAGTAAAGAGCAGCGTTTATAGGCGGCAGCATTCGACGACCCGCAGCTGCTCTCCCTCCCAGCGAATCTTTTCATCAGTGGATCCCACACTGTGGAAACCTTCCACGGTAGCACAACTGCAGACATCTGTGGTGAGGTGTCTTTTACTGTCCGCTTTCTTTCCTTTTCTGTAGGGCAGAAGCAAACATCTTCTAATACATTAATTCCATCAAGGAAAAAAAATTTAAGGTAATTATTATATCCACCAAAACCACCTCTCCTCCACCTTCCTGGGATCTCGCTGAACCCTAATACATAGATGTTTGTGTGTGTGTTATGCCTTTGAAATTTTTCCTATGTACCGGGAATGAATGAAAACAACATCCACACCGCAGTGGAAATGGCACTAGTCCCTTCCCTTAGGGGCCTGGCTCCCCTGCGCACTCCGAATAGCAAATGTTCCTAGTGGCTGTGCCTCATGTGTTGAGCATGAAGTAACCGTTGGAGGACAGGGAGCCAGGCAGCGGTCCACTCACAGGGCCCAAGCTGCCTGCGCCCTATGCGCCTGTGACTGTCGCCTGTTACTTGTTCATGCATTTCTCCACTGGTTTAGAGGGAGCCCAGACACCATGAGCTCAGCTGCTTTCAAACCTCAATAGGCCACTTCTATAATGCCACTTTTAATGAACTTCTCTCATTCACATTTAATTTACAAGTTATGAGGAGCCTCCAGACACAGAAGCCTCACCTCACTGAGACATAGTGGTAATTTTCTTTCTAAAGCTCCCACAATTCCCCAGGCACATGGGCAGTGAGCAAAATGGAAATGACCATATGCATTCATCATGTGGGATGTGTTCAGGGCACACTAGAGCCCTGGCTCTTCCTGCTCAGCCTGGAAACACCAACATGGCTGGTGAGCTGAGGAGCCTGGAGCAAACACCTCCCTCTGCCTTGTTCCCTTCACTGATTCGAAGATCTCCAACAAGCAGTGCTTTAGCATGTACACACAGGTTCAGAACTAAACAGTTGCCCACCTTAACGAACTGGGGCTTTTGTATTCCACTGTATAGGGCAGAGCCTAACACGAGGCTTTCTGAGGTGCTCTTCAGCCAGGGTAGTGTTTACAAAGGTTCCTAAAGTAGTGGTTCTGAGGAGAGAGAGGAAAGGCCTTTTCCATGTCCAATCAGGCCAGGAAACCCCGAGGGAGCCATCGGGCCATGATCCCAGAGATAGCCAGGCCTCCTTATGCTGCAGCCATCCATCTATGCTCTGCAGGGGACTTTTAAACACAATTGCATTTCTGCTTGGCTTTAAGAAGCATTCACTCTCAGTAACAGCAGACAAGGCCAAGTGCAATTAGGATGAGCCTGGTGCCTGCCTTCCAGTTACTTACAAAGTTTTACTCATCCCCTCTGTCACAGTAGACAGGCTCCACAAGAGACACAGCTGCCACAGCAGCAATGGGAACATAGGCCTCTGTCTATACTGGAGAAGGCCTGGGAAGGAGAATGTCACTCCGTATACAGAATGATGACCTAGATCACAGGACCAACTGTCCCATGGCCCAGTCTCTCCCTTAAAATAAGGGTTTGGCAAACTGTAACTAGAAATTTGCACTTGGGCCAGTTATTTTTGAGAAGCCTGAAAATGACAAATGATACTGCATTTTGGCATGGACTCTGAGTTTGAAAACACCAAGATCTGTGTGCAAAAAAAGGATACAGGCACCATTTGGAAACTGTCAAGCTGCTTACACACGGCACATATGCTACACACAAACATACACACGCACACGCAGGACTTGTTTTCAAATTAATCTGAGGGGCTATTTAGCTCTGGCTGCATTCAGTTCTGTGTGACTCGACACAGCCCGCAGGCTGGGTGCTGCTATCTTCACACAGCACCGCTGTCCCTAGGATTTGTTTGAGAGCGGTTACCTTTTCACGGCTCACTGGAGGCTCTTCATCCCCCCTCTCTGTTATGGAGGTATAAGCCGTCTCTCTAGGCATAAACTGTCCACTGGTAAAAATCAATTTTGATTTTATCAGTATTTATTACTGCTGGTGCCAGGAGTTTAAAAGACCAGAGAGGGAAAACATGCAAAGTAGGAGGAGAAGAAAATTAAAGCCAGGGCCTCACGCGGCCGGATAATAGTGCTCGTTGTCTCTAAGAGGTGCTCTGTCTCTTTCCAAGCTTAAATTATCAACTTGGAAATTCAATCAATAGCAGCTGGTGGGACTCTGCTACTGTGTCCATCTGTAAGCACGGTGGCTGGCGCTTAAAGCCAGGACACTTAATAAGGAGGGGCAGCGGGCCCCGTAATAACCATGGAGGACTTGTCCTGGCTACCTCAGAGCTGCTGCTTTAGAAGCTCTCAGTTTCACACCTTCTAGAACACCTGACTCTGTTGTCTTTGAGACAGCAGAGCTGTGGTACAGAGAGTGACGCTCACCTCCTCTGGGCCTTACTCAGGTTTTTCTGCTCTGAGATTTTCAGAAAAGACACCCCAAATGTGCACAGCTCTTCCTACCGACACCTCTCTTCCAGCATTCGTTAGTGACCGGGTGACCCACTGTGCCTTGCTAATCTTCCTAGAGCTCCCATCGTCCCCTTGGTCAAGAAGCCCCCAACTACCACACTGCCAGTCCTCTCTGAGGACAGGCCTGCGAGGGCCAGACAAAGGAAGGATGCCCTTATATGTGGAGTTTTTGTTGTTGCTGCTACAGCAGAAGTGTCTGTAACCTCTGGCCTGCTAAGAGCACTCAGACAGCACACACAATCACCTTCCACAGCCCAAGCCACGGCGGCTCCCAGGCATGCTCTGATCTCAGCAGCTGGCTATGCGTCTCAAGGGTCTTTCTGGCACACAGAGCCATCCATCCCTTAGCAACACTTGCAGACCCTGGCTCCTGTGTCATAGAGCTAAATGACACTCCAGGTCCTGTCAGAGGCGCTGAGTTACTCTGTCCTCAAAAGCTACAAAGGGATTACTGGCAGTACCTTAGGCTGCTGAACCTCAGCCCACCAAGGGAAGCAAGGTGGCAGCTCCGACCTCGCCCTCAGCTCAGCTCAGCCGTGCCCTCCCTTCCTCAGGTCCTAGGAAAGGATCTGGAAACTGCTCAGCATTTCCTGAGGGTACCTCGGGCTGCTTCCCACCCAGTGCCGTCTCAGCCGTCTCCAGGTCCCAGCTGCCTATTCAGGCCCAGCAGCAGTGTGGTCTCAGGTGTCTAGGCCAGTCTTCCCTTAGATGGGCTTGTCCTCTCAGACCCAGGCCAAGGTCACGGAAGGGGAAGGACAGCCGAGCTGAGATGACTCCTGCTGTTAAGCTGAAGCCAACCAAAATATAATAATAAAAGTAACAGTAATATATGTGTGTGCATGTGTACACAGATGTGTGCAGAGTCAAATCATTACACATGGGTTTCCCACTGATAGAGCTCATTTTAAAATCAACCGTCCATAGCACACTAATGATGACTGATAATAAGAACCCCACACAGCAAATGTGACAAAATGACAAAAGGACTCTGAATTTGGGGCTTTATTTTAATCTCTTCCTTTAAGATGCTACATAGTTGAGCAGAACTGGATCGGTCTTTTATGGCATGAAATTAATTCACAGTCGAGACTCTTCATCATCAGCAGATGGATTTGCTGAGGGGCTCCCCTACCCCCACCCCACCCCCTCTATGCCCTTCACCCTCTGCAGCCCGACTCATTCATCCTGAGAAGGGCAGGTCAGAGCTGGCCTATGTTCTAGAAGGATGAATGGTCGGGCAATCTAGAAGACTGGTAACCCAGAGCTGACTGTCATTACAAAGAGCATCCCTCCTCAGGACAGCTGTTACTGACCTACAACAAAACACTTCCTGACTCAGACCCTCCCCATCCCTCAGACCTCCAGAGCCCAGAGCCATAGAGCCCACAGCAGCAGCAGCTCCTCACTGGTGGTCTGCAGCACTCACTGCCTGTGCTCTGGTGGCAGCAGAAACACACGAGATGAAATAGGTTAAATATGCATCAGCCATCTCTGATAACAACTCAGTTCACTACTTGAACCAACGGTAATTTAGCTTGGTCCCTTCAAGAGAACAGAGCACAGACTTCGATTTCCCTGTGTTGGACCCATCGGTCCACTCATGTCTCTCCCACACGACCTACAGGTACACAAGATGTGGCGGCTGTGCAATGCACTTTGGCTCCTGCAGCTCTGTAGGCCTGAGGAGACGGTGCCTGGACAGAACAGCAGGCCTGGGGAAGCCACCTGGGGAAGAAAAGACAGCTCGCCCCACCTCGCAGGACTCCCGTTCCCACGGGCCAGCCCCAACATGTGAGGAAGAGCTTCTTGCTTTAAGAGAGTGATCTAGCAACATGTGCCAAGGCCTACCCGAACTGAATGTGACAGCTACAAGATGCCACTGTGGTTAATCACGGCCTGTCCTACAGCAACAGACCATTCTTTCCCCATCCATTCCCTATACATTTTTAACTTTCTAAAAGATCATTATATTATGCTATATTTGTGTGTGCATTTGTGTGTGCATGGGAGGGGTATTTAAAGGCAAGACCTGTGAGATGCCGTCATACATTAATTTCTTTTTACGCATGGTTATGATAAATTTAAATCCCATGGTGTGGTAGATCCATCAATCCAATCTGCCATCCTTCGCATGCGGCCTCTACAAGGCAATCTTCCCTATAATGACACCGACGATAAAGAACAAAACCACCAGAGCCAGCAGCCTGGCACTCAGGCCTTCCTCCTTCCCGGTGGCAGCCAGAGCTGCCATAGGGCTGTTGCTCGGCAGCGCCTTCCTCACTCGAAGCCCGTCTTCTTCCTGGGGGGAACAAGTACACACTTCAGAAGCAGCTCAGGGCTAGGCAGACACAATCCAGCCAAATGGCACTGTCAGGACCCTCCTGGCCTCTGTGTTCCTAACAGAGCTGCTGGCTTTCTCTCTCTCTCTAACACCAACCTGAAAACACCCCTCAATTCTCCATAGACCACAGGGAAAGGTCTGTAGAGGGCAGCCAGGCTTTTCAGTCATGTCTTAGCCTCACCTCTGTCTACCTGCAGGTCTGACCTCTGCCCTGTCTTGAACCCACAAGTTTGTTAAATCAACTCATCTGAGTGAAATTCCAGGTATTCCTACAATACAAGCCAGCTATCTAGTAGGGACCTACATACCCTGCAGTTCTGGTAATTTGGAACAGGTCTAGGGGACTGCCAAATCAAGTATTCCTCCAACTTGTAAACACATACTACGAACATCTACTGTCACAGCAGGTAAAGAGGAAAACCTTTATTTGCCTTCTAACTAACACATGGCCTCTGGCCTTCAGGCACACAGACACCAGACCACACCCACCACAGTCCCCAGGATACGTGAGAAATGAAGTGTCTGTCTCCCTTTGCCTGTGCTGTCCCCTCCTGAGGGCCCTGCAGGTTCCTTTAATGGGCCTTCCCAGGCCCCAGTTCTGCACTGCGGGCCAAGGCCAGGCTGCTCTACCCTGACACCCCACACACTGCTGACCCTCTGCTTCTTTCTTATCTGCCAAATACCAAGTGGAGTCTCCCCATGATCTGCAGCTCTCCACAGGCCTACTAAGGACGGACATGGGTTGTAACCATCACTCCCTTGTCTCTCCCTCAGCCCCACTAACAGGGAACTCCCTAGGGCAGCCTGCTTAGAGCTGAGCCCAGAACGCCTGGCACCCAGCAGATCTCACTAAAAAGGCAAACGTCTGTCAGGATAACGCACACCACCAACCCACCCCACCCACATGCACATCAAGATAGCTCTGATATTATTTTAGAGATATTCTGCTCGTGGGCAAGGCTAGCACCACAGCACAGTGATGAATGAGCTGCAGCATTCGGTTAACTTTAAAAACATGGGCACAGCAAAATGCAGCATTTGATTGGGTTTACATAGAAGCTATCCCTACCTATAGATCACATTAAATGGTGCAGGACTCTGTTTCTGAAGAGAAAGAAACTCAAAGAAGAGCTTCAGCAAAGACACTGAGGCCAGTTCTAAGCTGCCATCCTCCTGCATCTACCTCAGAGCCAAAGCAGGGGAGTCGGCTTAAAGGAGTATGCTGTGTGCATCTGCTGCCACAGCAGGCAAAGAGGGGAAACCTATTACATGCTTGGCTGGTGTTATCAAGATTAAGAACAAATAGGCCTCAGAATTTAAGCTACAACTGAAGTTCCTATACTCAAGTGTTCAGGTATAGCCACATCAGGTATATCCACATCAGGTATATTCACACCAGGTATATTCACACCAGGCATATAAACACCAGGCATATAAACACCAGGCATATAAACACCAGGCATATCCGCATCAGGTAAATTCACAGACAGATGCAGTTCTTCAGTCACAAGTCAGTCAGAGAGATGCTCAGCAAATAGGCCTGAGACCCAAGACTTCACACAAACGTGTAGACAGCAACAGCAACAAGGGTTGCGAGCCAAGGGAGCCTCTGGCCTCCCAGTCAGCCCAATGTATCTACCTGATGTACACATCTACCTGGTGTAGCCCAGCTCCGTGCCTCGGCCTACAGCCTTGTTTCCCGCATATCTCCACCAGCCAACAAGGTACTTTCTTCTCACCACCTGAGAGCAGCCTGAGGAGCCCCTACCCAGACCCACTTAGACTTCAAACAATAGGGCAGGATTTGGCCTCTAACCAACATGACGGAGATGGCACACAGTGGGCTCTGAGCAACAGGGGTGGGAGTGCATTTGGGTCCTTGGGTAGACACCAGTCAGGCAGGCCAGCTGAAGACCCTTTTGAGAGCTGGAAGAAAGGTCTGCAAATGTGCCCCCTTAGGAGACAAAAGTAAGCAAATGCAAAGAAACAAAACAAACCCTCTAGGCTCCCCTCCCCCACTTCCCAGCTATGACCACTGGACCCTGCGAGAGGGGGTGTTACCTTGAGCTGTCTGCTTTCCTCCCGAAGCCTCTGCACCTCCCCCTGCAGCCGCCTGCACTCTTCCATCACCTTCTTTACTTCTGTGTCATCGAGGGGCGATGTCAGGGACTTAGCGGCCGCCGGTGCTTCTGTCTTAGATGCACTTGTAGGAATAATTTTATTTATTTCTGCATCATGCTGTTCAGACATAAATGAGAGCCCAAGTGTTACCAACTATGTCAGAAAGGATTTTATGCAAAGTCGTCCTCGACACACAAGGCACGAGGCAGCACTTCATCCACACTGTACAAAGTCACATTTATTGTTTAAATGGATCACTTTATCTAATATCTTGATAATCTAAAGCTACCGGGCCCTAGAAATTATGAATAAGGGCAAATAATGAAGTTGGGCTGAGGCTAAAACTTCAAGGAGGAGAAAAAGGGCCATGCATATTGCACTATCAAATTCCTGCCATGCAAAAATTAGCATACTGCAATTGTACAAGCTCAGGAATTATCAGTTACAAATTACCTTTGCAGGAGAGCTGAGCACCCAGGCAGTGGGGGCCTGGGGGAGATAGAAGGCCCAAAGAGTACTACTCCACATAGGCCACCTACAAGGGAGGGAGGCTGAGGGCAACCACCACGCTGTGAGTCAGCACAGCTCTGCTGGGGGTGTGTTGGGGGTGTCATACACCCCTCTGTTTCCCTGCATAAAAGGGGCTAGGGTATCCTCTTGGAGAATGAGCTAGTCAGTGGAAACAGGGCTAGGAAGCACTCAGAATGGTCCCGGAGGTTTTAGTCAGCAATCTGAAAATCAGGCATCTAGCGCTACCCTGTTCCCCACAGCAGGGAGAGGCCTGAAAAGCAGAGCCCAGGCCAAGTCTACTGATCATGGGGTTGGGGTCAGGATCCATGTCTCCCTGCTTTTAAGTTAACTTTCCTGCAACAGGATGCTATTCTCTCTCCATTCAAAGAACTAAGATGCCAGTGGCTGATTACAGAATAGAAGAAAACACGACCTAGTTCTGACCCCAATCAGCTGCATTCTTGGTGCTCATTACGATCATGTGAAGAGATACTGCAGAGCAGTTTGCCTCCTCCCAGCGCCTGCCCGCCATCACTGGTCCTCATGAGGGCCTGGATGAAGTTACCACAGGGAGAGGGGCACCCAGGGGAGCAAGGGACAAGGAGAGCTCCCAGAGGGGCAGTGGGCACACAGTAATATCTACGAAAAACTAGAGGTACCCCTAGTGTCTAGAGAGCAGGTTCTGGTTCGTGCCTGACACTCCACAGTACAAAGGATGCTGCTCCCCAGTTAAAAAAAAAAAAAATGCCAATCCAGCACAAAATGCCAAAGGCACTGGGGCAGGAGAGTCTCTTGTCTCAAGGCAGACCTATGCTGAAGTGATGTGTGGTGATCGTGAGAGAGGGATGAATGCTTAGGGGACACTGACAAGGATGCTCTGAGAGTTGGCCACCCTGTCTGATGATAAAGGCAAAGTCTTCCATTTTGGCCTCCCTATTTTGCCAACCCAGGATTCATAACCTTGGGAGCCAACAGGCTGCACTTCTCCAGGGGAAACTGTTCCCGGTAGCTGCTTCCCCCAGGCTGACTTTATAAAGACGATCTGTTGACTTCAGCTTATTTTTTCTTTCATACATTACAAGGGAGGAAAATAATTTGCCAACTTAAATCTTGGTTTCACAGGAGACGGCATGCAAATACGTATCAGCTGGCACCACTCGGTTCCTGTTAACTCGAGACATACTTACTGGCTTAGCGTCGTCTGCTGGCAATTCAAACACACATCTAAGTTTTGAATCCATAAGGTCTTCCGGTTTTGCCTCCTTCCACTAAAACAATTTAAATTTAATAATCAGGGTATTATCAAGCTGCTGGAAGAATAATTCCCTTCTATAACTGACAATTTCAGAAAAATACTCTTAATGAGAAAGCCCTGATGTATATCAAATAAAGAACTTAAGTCTGCTGAGATTTCAATATTTTTAACATGACAAGATTAAATGCACTAGCTCTCCTGAATATTTATCACACTTTGCAAACCCTGCGGTCTTGCTGCCTGGCTCCTTAGAGCCTGTCCGAGCTCAGTCACTGCTGCTGCATGGGCAGTACAGGCTGGGGAGCATAGCTAAACAGGGCTGCCCACCCTCTAAAGGCAATTCCAGGTCTTCTTAAGAAAATGAAATTTACATGACAGAGCAAACACTACCTAGAGAGCTGAAGGATGAGTATCTAGCCCACCTTGGCAACCGCCAGTGGGGCACATCCACCATCCCACTACAGTGGCTGCATCAGGGTGGCCCTGCCCAAGCTACCACAACCATCAATGATTTTCTGGTATGTGCCCCTCACTGATGTCTCCATTCAGATGTGGAAGATGGGAATCCAGGAAGGGTTGAGAATGGCAGGCCAGTCGAGCAGCAAGGTGACAATTTGAAGAAGGGAGACACCCATCCTCACCCTCCCAACCGTGCATGGTAACTAGGGCCTTCAGTTTGTCTGGCATCAGAGCACTGCCACCCTAGGTGTGGCACAAGCAGTCAATGGGACAGCACATCCCCACTCACAAGACCCAGAAGAGCACAGAATTACACAGGAATACACCAACACACGTATCTGTTGTTCTGTGCAAGGTCCGTGATTGTGTGCCCACTTATGAGTCAGAGAGGATCATGGGATAGCCAGCTCTGGGTGCTCAACGCTGGTCAGCAGGACACTCAAGTGGTCTCAGAGACCTGCCTACAAACTACAGGACAGACAGACAGACAGGCTGCCACACTGCCTGAGCCAACTCATCAAACCACACGAGTGGGACAAGCCAGCAGTGACATCACCTGAGTATGGGTCATTCTTACCCCCAAATTTGAATCTGAATTTAATGAGGAAATACTCAAAGCCCTCCAAGCCCACCGACCTGGACCCTACAGCCATAAAACTCAAGGTGCCGTGGGTTTTTTAAAAAACAAAGGCCACTCTAGAGTACTCGGAGAGCCCTGGATGGGTGAACCCCTTTAGGCTGCTGATGACTCTAGCTCACAGTACCAACCGCACAGAGTACTAGGTGGTAAACAGTGTCCTTGTTCTGCAGGGCTCAGGGAGAGTCAACAGCCATCCTCCTGTAGGCAGCTAGCACAAGAAAGCCTACGATAGCTCAGACAGCAAACGTTCACACACAGGACATCAAGGCAGAAACAATTGGGCACTGCTCTTGGTTGCCTGCATGGTGTCAGCTTAAGAGTTAACACAGGCTCTCCGAGCAGCAGGGCCTGGTGTGGGAGAATCAGCAGTCACCTGCATCCAACTCAGCTTCCACTCAGTGGGGCATGTCCACAGTGCCCTTCAAAATGTGCTGCCCAAACACTTAAAACAGTCATTAAAGAACAAGCCGCCGAGGAATAAAAGCCCCTTTATCAACCTGCAGCACCCAGCCCTAATTACTTGGGTGACGTGTCAGACGTGGGCACACGCTCCTCAAAATCCTGTGGGCTGCATTTTTATGCCCAATTCACAGGTGGCCAAAACCTCAAGAAGCATCAACAAAGCCTGTTCAAAACAGACCATAGCACTAGTCCCCACCTTTCCAGCTACAGCACAGAGGCAGCCAGACCAAAGCCACGGCCTGTCAACAGTCCACCGTCTATGCTTGTCATGTGTCCCTTCAGCACACAGACCAACACAACACAAATCTGGAAACGAAAGGTCAGAGAAATGCCCCAGGTTGGACTATGACAAGGTCTCGCTCCAACTCAAAACCTGACTCAACCTTCCCTTTTTGCCCCAAGGTAGGCACCAATGAGAATAGCTAGCTCTGCTTTCCCAAGCTCAAACCAAAGACTGAGCAATGGGTGAGAAGCGCCACCCCCTACACACACACACACACACACACACACACACACACACACACACACAGCTTGGAAACAGAGACAACTGCTGCCATGCTGTCTCTGGGCTTCAGATACTGAGGACCAGTGCCCAATGTGCTGCTACTGAGGTCCTTGTCACCTGGAGCAGGTGAGGAGCTACCTTTGGGTAGGATTGCTATTCTAACCCCTCTTCTTCCAGGAAAAAAAAAAACAATACTATAAAATGCTGCTTATAAAAGCAGAGGCATCTTAATTTTACCAAAATTAAGGACATTGTTAAACATGTACTTATTTGGGGGTTGGAGGGATGGAAATGAAGGCAATTAAAGAGGCAGGTTCTGTTCAGAGACATACAGAGTGTGAACAAGACCCAGCTCCATCCTCAGCAGAGAACCAGAAGAACTACGCTGACCAGAACCAAGCAGAAGAGGAAAGAACAGCAGCAGTGTCATGGGGAGGAGGGAGGGGCATTTAATGTTAAGCACAGCCCTCTGGGTCTGAGGGCTGGAGACAGGCCCAGAGCCTCCTGACAGTGGAGAAGAGCACACTCTGCTGTGGTGCAGGACAGGGAGGAAAGGGTCCATGCGAGCAGAGAACTGAAGCAGGTTCAGTTCACTGAGTGAGTCAGAAAAGAACAGCCATGTAAAATGTTAAAGCTATTCATCAAAGTTAGGACAGCTGGACAGGGACCCGAGTGCACACCTCCCTAACAGCACTGCGCCCGTCAACAGCAGAAAGGCATGCACCCGCCATGGCTGCCCTAGCGGACTGGAGAGAAGAAGAAGCGTTCGTACTTACTACTGCCTCCATATCAGAAGTGTCAGGCGGAGCAAACATAGACTGAACCATAAACTTGTGTTTACTTTTCTCATTGGGATCATAATCGAAAGGCTGTAACATCACTGAGAAAGAAAATATTTCATTAGGAGGGTCACAATGTGGTTATCAGAGTCGTTTGTCACGCTAACACTTACACTGTGGAGTAAAACAGCTTCCCAGCTCTCCCACTGGACCCTGAGGAAGGCCATGAGCCAACAGGGACGGACAGCCTCCCCACCCCCCATTTTTCCGGTCAGCAGCTAAGGCCAGAAAACCTGGGGCCTGTCCCAGCCTGACAGCAGGTGGGTCTGGCACTTGGGTGCCTGATTTCTGATACAAAGGTCGTGCGCTCACACAGAACCACCCTAACCTATCTTACAGCTCTCACTGAAGACATAAAATGGGAGAAACACCAAAGTCCTATTTTTCTCAAGATAACATTGCCAAATGATCTTTTCGAGAAAGAAAACAGAATAACTCAAATTGTTTCAGGATGGTTTTCACTTCTCTCCACCCCATTTCCCACGCAGCTCATCAAGGTAAGGCTTGAAATATGATTTTGCCAATAGAATTCTGGAGACAGCTTAAAAGCTGGATTTGCCACAGCAGGAAAGCAATTCCAACTCCTGCCCAACCCCCACCAGAACCCAGAGAAAGCTCAGCTAAGGCACCCTGCCATACTGATGGGGGCTTCGACTCTGATTCACCTCCTTGGACCCAGGCAGGCCCTGTTATAGGAGGGCTGCTTTGCAGCATACTCTCTCTGCCGCACAGCTTTAGTAAGATTTACCCCTAGTGATCTTCCCTGGAAGTTCTGGGCTCCTGCTCCTTAGCACTGCCATTACCTGACTGGATGCTAAGAGGCGGGTGCTGCTATGGGAGGAGGGCTATGATTCTGCTGTCTGTTTTTCTGATAAAACAAACAAACAAACAAACAAACAAACAAAAAACCCAAACCTGAAATAGCACCAAGTTTCCTCAGTCCACAAACGCACACACACGAAAACCCAAAGGTCAGATTCACAGCTCCTGCTCTCTGTGCATCAAAGGATGTCAGGCCCACCCTCTGCAACCTGCCCTATGAGAGGTTCTCCTAGATAGGAGGTCAAAGGCTACGAGGGGCTCCTGCCAGGTTGATTCCAGGGTTACAGTCTCACACTATGAGTCCAATCTGCCTGTAGTTAGTAGCCCATACCTTTAATCCAGCACTCTGAGGCAGAGGCTGGTGGATCTCAATTTGAGGCCAGCTTAGTCTACACAGCACATACAAGGCCTGGGTCAACCCTAGCACCGGGGGGGGGGGGGGGGGGGAGAAGTAAAACAAAGAAAATGCTTCTTGTCTGCCTCAGAGCTGTCTGAAGATGCTTCCTGCCTGGGAGACCCAGCACCATGGCAGCAGTGCAGCACACTGAATGAAGCAGACATGAGAAGCAGCCTATTAAGACATCAGATTTGTAGGCGCTGTCAACAACGCCAGCCTTCCAATTTCTTGAGAATAGCTACTTTCATAAAAAGTATTACTATTAGCATGTAATTGATGGATTGTAATTTTAAAAGAAATTAGTCATTCAAAAATTTTAATATAATAAACATCACTACAGCTCACAAAGACCACTGCACTCTTCAATTGTCAGTAACACAGAAAGTCAGATTACACAGGAGCACGGCTGCCACAGATGCTGCCTTCCTGGCCCTCTCCAGAGAGAATCGACCGGACTAGTGCCTATGGGCAGCCTTTCTATAGGCAATCTAAAGGGAAAGGTGCCCATGACTAAGCCACAGGGGCAGGTTTGAAACCAGCACTGCATGTGGTCCCTGAGCTACTCTGAGCAAACACATACCTCAAGACCTTAAAACTACAGCTTTGTCTACAGCCTCACCACCCCACTCCTGGCCTACATACAGCCTTACTACCCCACTCCTGGCCTACATACAGCCTTACTACCCCA
>JADRCD010178853.1:19011-48567 GCA_019843815.1 Montemys delectorum
CAGCCTTACTACCCCACTCCTGGCCTACATACAGCCTTACTACCCCATTCCTGGCCTACATACAGCCTTACTACCCCAATCCTCAGCCCCATAGTGGAAAGCCCAGAGAACCACTTGATGGCAGGGCACACAGAGCAGGCCTAGTGGTGGCCAGTCACAATTTCTAAGTCAACACACATTGATGTTCAGGGCCCCAGTGAGGCTGACCAGAGAACCTCGGCCAGGAATGGGAATCAGGGCTTCTGGAGTGCTCTTCTAGGAAGCTCTGGGCATAAGGTGGGGACTTGCCGCTCTCCCACTGCAGAAACAAGAAGAGAAGCAGCTGTCTGCCTCCCACTGGCTGTCCTTTGTGCATATGATACTCCTACAGACCCACACCCTGCTTCACGAAGCCTTTCACATACACCACCAAGTTCCTGTTCTTCAGCTGCCACCATCTCATGTCAAATTCAGTTTCAGCAGAGAGTTTATGAGAACACGAAGGAATAAATGTTGGTCAGCGCTAGCTCACTGCAAATTGTGGCACAAATTATGTACTTTTTCCATGACAGGCTATAAAAGAGCTTCCCATTAACTTAATTTATTTCATTTAAATACCAGAGACACTGATGATAAAAACCCTAAGTGAACCGTCCCTCCTTTCAGAGCGCATCTGCTGACAGAACATTAAAAGAGGCCTGTTACCAGGAGACAACCTGGGCCCAGTCACCCCTCACCCACACTGGGATTAGAACACAGCCTGCTACATCAAGGCAGGAAGGTAGGACCCTTGTGAAGAACTTCAGGGTCATGAAGAAGTGGATCGATCACACCAAACTTCCCTCAAAAGAGGAAAAACCAGGCCACTTAAAACACACTGGCTTAGAAAATGATGACCTGATTAAACACGGCACAAAGGTTGCTTCCAGGGAGCCAGGCTGCCAAGACCGTTCTCATGGACACCACAGTGGGTCAGCAAATAAGTAAGGAACATCTAAAGAGCTCCACTGCTCAGTCTCTGAATCTCACCTGAAGATGTCTCCACACTCAACGAGCCACAACCATTTGACCCTCCCTCCCTCCCTCCCTCCCTCCCTCCCTCCCTCCCTCCCTCCCTCCCTCATGCTCTTCTTACCAACGGGAGGCTCTGTAGACTTTCTCCCTGTTTCTTTCCCACCAACTTTCTAGACCCAGGAAGACACCCCACAGCCCCCCACAGCACTCAGATGACAACTTCCTGGACCTTCTGCCCAAGCAGAAGACACCCAGCCGAGTTGCTCACACACTCTGGACTTCCTCCCTCCTTTCACAGTTCACGGGACAGAAGAGCAGAATCTACCAACTCAATGCATTTGCGGCAACGTTGGCACCACTGCCCTCTTTTTAAACAATAGAAGACAAGTGTGAACTTCTCACAGCTAGGGTGATGAGCGTGGCCATGAATGCTGGACTCTAACCTGAGACAACTGGGTAGGCCCCAAGTTCTTGCCACAAGTAAGTTCATTGTTTCCCGCAGGGGCCACTGGGACTACTTCCCTGGGCCTCTACTATTCAAACAGAGCAGATATATAACTAACCCCAGCTGGTTGTAAGAACATTGCTGCTCTACCTGTGTCCTCTATGGGCCTCTCTGGCACACATGCTCAGCTCAAGTAACACACGCCTGGCGGCCTGCACCATCTGTTTGTGCAGAGCCCACGGTGCAGGCCCCAGCCTTTCTTCAGGATCAGCAGAAGGGAGGCATGCCACAGGCTGTCAAATAGCGAGGCCACTCATCCTTCCTTACAAAGGCTTTCTTAATATGTCTTCCTGCACCACCACTAACAGCAAAACACAGCCTGGCCTCTCTTGTGCCTCCCAGTATGACTGTACACCCCGAGCCCTATCAAGTGTTGGCTACACAGCTTGGCCTCTCTATAACTGTGCACCCCGAGCCCTATCAAGTGCTGGCTGATCTCAGGGAGACTGTGGGCCAGACTTCCTAGGACTGACCATCTGCAACAGAGACCAGCGTGTGCTCAGGCCGGGGCAGTTCCCGTGCCTGGCAACTTCCCTCTCTCCTGCTTTCTGAGGGCTCATGGCCGTACTCTTCCAACTACCTTTTCCTCTCCCTTCCTGTGCAATGAGCTAGCAGTGAAATCCCAAGGGTAGGTAGGATGGGACTCCAGGGGAGCCAGAGACCCCAGCTCCAAGGACAGCCTGAGGGAACGCTCAGCACTCTCTGCACTCCCAGCTCACCGCACAGCCAAAGGGACCTCTCAGCTCAGCTAATCTCCTGACCAGTCTTCTAGGTTCTGCCCTGGGGTCAGACTCATAAAAAGATGGGAACAGCCTTCCCATGAAGCCGGCATCCTACAGCAAGATCTGAAAGGCTGTAAGCACACTTAAGCTGAGTTTTTGTTGGTAAAATATTTTAAGCCATAGTCTAATCTGGTGAAAAGATTAGAGACTTAACTTAAACTGCAGCCCTGGCTGCTCTTGTCTGGGAGTGATGAGTATGGCTCATGGAGACCACTTATTTATCAGAGCCTTCCAAAGCAGGGATTGGATCCCAGGAAGGGCACGGCTGTTGAAGTCCCCACAGCAGCCCCTCTGTCCACACTGGAAGACAAATACCAGGCTTCTTTGTCAACAGGTTACGTATACTTCTGCCCTGAGGCTCAACACTTGAATGCTACAGCCCACAGCTGCCTAGTCCAATGCCAGTAAACAGCAGCATCCACCCGAGCCAGCACCATCACAAATGGATTAATTATCAACTGCAATACTCTCCACTTACATTAATTGATCAACATCCCCATCCCAAGAGCTGCTGATGCTCATTCTGTCCTCAGCACTTCACTGGAAGCACTTTATGTCTAAACATAGTTAAAACGAGTCCTGAAGGGCCTGTCAGAAACCAACATGTCCCCTCTGCTCTGAATTGCAGTTTAAAACACAGATTCCGGGAGACCTATGTTGGGCTTTAACCCACCTTTAATCCTAGGGCACACTGAGTAAAGTGAGTCTGTCTGTAGACACTGGTGTCTTTAATGACTCTGCCCATGCCCCCTGTGGACACTGCACTGTGGACACTCTGCACTTGGCATAGGGGCAGCCAACGTGCACAATTGAACTACAAATGAAAGCTCACCAATTCGTGTGATTAGAATTCACAGAGGTTATACAAATACTAAATTTAATGTCATATCACAGGAAGCCTAAGTATTTTTGATGGGCCCATAATTCTACCTCTTCACCTGCTGTACGTGCCGGCAAACATGGTTTGGAATATTAATGGAAAAGTCCCTCATTATTAAACTGCATCATTAAAAACAAGATCCGCCACCACTAACAGCCTTCTACAAAGACATCTTCAGAAATTACATGCTGTAAAAAATATTTCCTACCACACAGTTTGAAAGATACTCAGTTCTGTAAAGCTAGACTCCTCGGCCCCCAGACCCAGGAGTGATGAAAGCAGAGTCTCCCCTCCCCATGTCCTCTGGGAAGTTCTACTTCCCTCCTGCAGGCTCACCTCCACATGTCTGTGCTGTCAAGGTGCAGAGCCACAGGTGCAAGCCTAGCTCTGAAAGCCGAGCCCTGGCACTCACTCAGAGAGCAGCTACTAGCTGGGCTGTGTCTCAGAACAAGCAGGCTGCTGAGCAATACAGAGCATAAGGACAAAGGCAGGCCCAGAGCACTTCTACTTGGAGATGTCCACATGTCACACTTTACCCTCAGTCCAACTGCACCTGGACTGCCTAAGTTATTGAAAGGGCCCAGCAAAGGTCAGAGCCTGAGCGGCTGGAAGTATAACTTAAGGTCAGGTTCATTGGGAAGGCAAGCAGAGCACCACAGGGTGTGTCTGGGGAATCACTACCCAAGCCTGCCACAGCCCAGAGGCAAAAGACAAGGCCTTTAAAGGCCCAGCCCTGTCCCCATCACTCCCATCCCCCTCCAGCTCCTGCTCCTTCCCCTCCTCCCCTAGCCTCTTACAGGGATGATTTATAGCCTTGTCTAATAGCTAGCACCTCCCAGGGGTCTTCAGAAATGCAGGGATACACTAACCCTGTCCTTGCCAGGTATACTGTGACACTCCAGGTACTAAGTAGAACCATGCTGATACAATTTTAAGTTTATTTGATGGTCACCATTTTGTAAATTACAAATGAAAATTCACTCAAAAGCGCATGTGTGCTTTATAGAAATTCACGTTGGCCATGCATACGTAAAATGCATAGACTTCCTTTGCTCTTTTAAGGCAATGCAAATGGTACACAACTCGTCTCCACTCACGACTGGTTGGCTTTGTGCATGTACAGTGGCACTAGCAAAATGTGCACAGGTGACCAGGCTGGCAAGATGTCAGCCAATGGGATCAGGACAGGCCTAGCTTCACACTTAGGTTTGCTAACCTCTCAGTCAGTCATAAGTGGGTGTGAGCACACTAAGGACAGTGTTCTGCCTGTGCACCTGCCTTCTCTAGGGACTCTGGCTCACCATGTTGTCACCCCAATAGCTGCATTCTTCGAGGAACAGGCCTGGACATGCACAGTGCTTCCCAGCCCAAGATGTACATGTGTAAAATGTGACATTTATACACCCAGCACCTAAGCCTGAACAGGCTGTGCCACTCTCCTGGTCCCCATGAGACCATCACCAACAGACGGGGGCTCTACAGCAACTCTTCCCACGTGCCCTCCTACCTCAGCAGGGAGAGCTGCAAACACCGTTCTTATTCAGTCATTCCTCCTGTCTCCTCAACCCTATGATACATTACATTTCAGACTCATTCTCAGGCTGGCGAAGCAGCAGCACAGAACCACAGAAGAACATCTGCCTGTAACCCAAAGGGCTAATAGTCACGTGACAGAGACCATGTAATGGGGAAGGAGCACATCTATGCTGGCTCTTTATTTTCTAATCTGCAGAGGGAAGACTCAACACAAGAACTGCCTTCCACAAGAAGCCACTGATCAGTCAGAACACTCCTGAGACAGTAAAGGACTTGATCCTGGTGAAAGATACATACATACACACACACACAGGCACTCAGACACACGCACACACGCACATACAGGCAGACATGCACACACACTGGCATTCAAACACACACATGCACACACACAGAGATGCACAAATACTCGAGCCACACGTCATCTGTAACATTAGAAGGTACACCTACACTATACAACTACCAGCTAAGAATATTCTATTCAGATAACCAGGCTGCCTGTTTCATATGGAAATTGGTGATTTTCACCTGCTAATAAACTCAAATTTTCTGAAATGCGTTAATGATAGAGAAATTGGCACAGATGGTACTTAAAGAAAGGAGAAGGCTTAGACAGTTCAACACAAGGCCCCCTGGCACCACACAAAAGGGGGTGAGGATATCAGAATCCAGCTGCCCTAATCTCAGCAGAAAACTTAAGACACTCAGAGGGGTCAAGATACCACATCCTGACCACTCCCTATTTCCAGCAGGCCAGACCCAGACACTAGCTCTCTCACACACCGCGCTGTGATTCAAAATGGACACAAAATAGAAGGGACAATATGCCGTGCACAGTGCACTTGATGGGACTGTGTAGGGTCCAGCAGTGGGACCCCTTCTACAGGGCTGTCTACCAGCTAACTGCTCCTGACTAAAAATCTGACTCACAAGTCCAGGCGCAGCCTCGCAGTCTCAGAGGATACAGGGGGAGCTGGGGCAGGCGCTCCATAATGAGAGGCACCAACAGAGGCGAGGAGTCAGAGTCTGAGATAATGAAACACCTTGTATCTTTCCAAAGAGGTGAATCATTTTCTTTTAGGTGTCAAATGAATAGCCAAATGTATCCCAATCAAAATCTACCATGGAAAAACCCAGACAGGCACTCATTTCAAACAAGAAGTGGCCTCTAACGATGCTGAAGCTGAGGGACACTGAGTCACTGGTGTCTAAAGGGCACGCACTCCCCCACAGCTCGCCTGAGCATCATGAGTTCTCATGAGCTGTAAGTTCACCAATTTCTAAATACACTTAAATCCTAACATATCACTCAGACTTCTTTAGTTCTGAAACTCAATTTTCAATTTGGGCACTTATCAGCATCTCTTCAGAAGTTGGGCTTTGGAAAATGTATGCAGCCTCATAGAGAAGGGGGGCATCAGAACACACAGGGCCCACAGCCTTGCCTGTACATCTCTTGAGCCCCACCTCCTCAGCTTTCAGGTTTGGGCAAAGAGTACCTCCAATTACTAGATGGCATGAGCAACATCAGGAACCACTGAGCGTTAAGAAGATAATGCTATTTACATTCCCCCACAAAGCAAGTTTGTTATTCAGCCCTTCTGACCTGTCAAGGTGCAGACTGAATTCCAAAAGGACAGAAGCCCTGCTCTACAGCTGCCACTTTAACTCTGCACTGGCTACTAAGGTGCCGACACTCTGAGACATGAACTATGGGAAGTCAGAGGTGATAAGGCACCAAGTACTGTGCCCAGAAGTAGAGTAGGAGAGGTGGATGGAGAGAGGTCAGTAGCTTCCTATACCACCCTGAACTCCCTGCTCTGACAAGGCCCTGTGGCTCTGAGGCCTTTGGAACCCACCCATGGCCTCTAGGCTCAGGACTTACCAGACACATTGAGAGAGGCCCCGGCATCGATGACCCCACTGTTGGGCCGCACGCAGTACCTGCGTGGGGCTGTGGTCTTCACTTTAAAACACACATTTCGGTCTGTTGGGTTGCCGAGCTTTAGGTTGGTGGTGACGACATCAGTGAAAGGACCTGCGGAGAGACAGACACTAGTTGGTGTCCTGTGAGGAAGGTAGGAGCTCAGGAAGACAGGAGACCTCTGGGAGAGGTGAAAGGACCTAGACGCACACAGTCCAAATCCAACAACAGTTACTAATACTCAACGCTCACTTCCACAGAAGCGCAGTGGAATCTGGCAGAGACTATACAAAGGACCGGGCATGGGTCCCCAGTGACGATCAAGAGCAGAGTGTCAGGTGTCAGGTGGACTCTGGGAGGGTAGGATTCTGTGACAGGAAAACTCCTACCAGTGTGTCTGTAAGGACAGCCGACTTCATTCAGAGCCCTGCTAGCAGCTGTTAGCACTGAGGCCCCCAGGAAGCTTGGGGGCATGTTTTTGTGGCCCTATGGAGCCATGTTCCATGGCTCTAGGCTGCTGTTCATTACTATTACTTACTCATTTCCTACTTTATTAGATTTTTTTTAATTAAAAAAGTAAAACATGCTTCTTAAAACAAACCAAACAATGAAAGATGTATAAAGAGGAGTTAATAAGCTTTCCTGTGTGCCTGGGGTAACTAATATTAACCATGTGGGAGCTTGTCCAACCATCTAGACTTAGTAGCAATGTACATACCACACAATTGTTTCTTGTTGGCTGTCTACACCCGAGCAAGTAGACATCTGATCACTAGGCTTCTTAGGGGTCAAACGGGGAGAGCTGAACTGCAAGACCTTTTTCTTGTCATGTGTGCATGCATGTGTGTGCTGACAGCTGTGTGTGTTGCTATGGAGCTAACCCAGGGACCCCTGTGTATATACCAAGTCACTGAGCCACATCCCCAGGCCTACATCCACTTCGTGTTTACCTATTTTCAACAGGAGTAGCTTATCTTTGTTTCCTATAGGCAGGCTTTCTGCTTGGGCCTTCGCAGTTCCAAGCAAGCAGGGGAAGGGACTCTGTTTCCGTGGTTACAAAGAATATCTACCAGCTCACCTATCACATCTCAGAAGACCCAACAGACACAGTGTGCTCTAAAGTGCTTGCGGTAACTCTCAGCTGCGGAGGGCAGGATTACCCTTTGTCCACCTCAGTCCCCAGCTCTGTGTCTGGTCTCCAGACACATGCACCAAGAAGAAAACTACTCACGGGTTACTTTCTGAGAAATGAGTGCCTCAGGCTGGCTCCCTCTGAGGTACTCCAAGTATGAAATACCCACTGAATAAAAGCTTAGCTTAAACACAAATGGTGGCTGGGCTGAGGGGAAGGGGCTTGAGTCCAAAATCAAGGCTCCTGCACACAGTACAGCTCCAAGGAAGCACTGAGCTGTCCACATGGGATAGGTATGCATGACAGGGGACAATCTGAGCCTAAGACAATTCCCACATTTGCTAATGGACACTCTTATCCGTAAGCAGCCCCAGGCAGACAGCCTGTGCCTGCAATCTCACTGTGCCAAACACGAGCACTCCCAACATGGCTACTCAGCTTCACACAGTGGTCACCAGCCACACTCATGCAACTTCATAGTGGAAGCCTGGTGCCATCTCCATACAGGAACCCAGGGTAGGTGGCAACTCAGTGACAGTAACCTGCTATTCCATTGGCCCCTCCTCTACTGGCCCTGTGGCTGCACTTCTCTGCCTGCAGGGATGCATGCATGCACTGTAGCACATGTGACAAAATGGCTGCATCACCTAGTGTTTGACAATCATTTACCTAGAAGCTCTTCTCATATCAGGGACAGTACTGTGGACATCTAAACACCTGAAGAGGTCTCCACCAGCTACCTATCTTTCAAGAAGCCCTGACTCTGGTCCTCTGGGAACCAGGCTGAAGCCAGGAGAGAGGATTTCCTAAAGGACCTGGAATGTAGCTACATCCAGAACTGACTCCTCTGCAAACTAATCCCTTCCCCCACGGGAAAGCATAGGAGACAGCTAGCCTTGGCCAAAAGGTTTGCAGCCACAGGGAAGGAGGGCTGGATGCTGGAGGCAACAAGCTCTTGACCTCCAGAGAGAAATGAGACACTTGGTGTTAAGACTGTCCGGGGCGTGTGGGATAGCAACTCTGGCATTCTACTCTGTTCCACCTGCACTGCGCACAGGCTGACACCCCTTTACCTAAGGTGGGGGGCACTTCAGTAAGCACAGTCTATAAAAAGGAGAGCTAAAAACAGCACTGCTTTTCTAGGGCCAAAGACAGTGGTAAGTCCTACAAGCCTGCACGGGCACAGCTCACAGGCACGTATTTCATAAAGCACACCAAACCCTGCTCGGCAAGTGTGGGTACTCCGGGAGTTCTAGGGGCAGGGAGAAGTCACTCATGAAACGGCCCACTTCCAGCATCAATGGGTCTATGGAAAAAAGGCCAGGCATACAGAGTGGGTCATACCTATCATCCTGAATTTGGGAAGGTGAAGGCAGGAAGATCAAAAGTTGAAAGTCATCTTTGATTTTCATGGCAAGTTCTAAGCCAATCTACAATACAAAAATAAGCCCTGCCCCCCACCCAAAAAAGGGAAAAATACACAGAATGATCATTGAGCCTCAAGAGTGCGGACACACTGTCAGTTCAGATATATAACATATTCACCATGTGTAAGCAGAACACTTACTCTGCCCACCGCAGTTTCCGGTGTCTCTCCTTCTGCCCCTCACTAAGCTGGGGTAGGCAGGCCAGTTGTAGACTTCACCAATGTCTTCTGGGATTCCATAAACATAAGCTAGATTCCACTGACAGCACACTATGGCAAGTCACCCAGGTCTGCCTATTATGTGGTAATATAAATGGTATTTCAATTTACATGAATCACATAAAAGATGGCCTAAATTATTAAAAGACAAGCAATATTGGTAGCAGTGAGCGAGATAAAATAAGCTGTATTTCTCCCTTACCACCCTGCCTTGGATCTGGGCGCTAATTTGTAGAACTCTGGAGGGAGCCATACTGGAAATATATGCAGTGCAGACATCACTGGTAGAAGAGCAAAGTCTCATGGGTAAAAATCAAGGCATTTTGCAAAAACAGGCCAATCCTCTTCGCCCCACTCTGGGCAATTTACTTCAAGAATTTTATTGAAAATAAATTCGATTTGAGTAATTACAGGAGAGAAACCGTGTTACTGCTTGCCTTCCCCTGCACTAATGAATTAGAACACACAAAAACCTCAATAAAAATGACGGGAAGGCTTATGAGCATCATTCAGATTTTTCCTAGTCACTTTCATTTCATAAAACTGCCATTTCCATTAAAGCGTTATGTAAAAAATGGGATTTTATTCCACAAACATGCATATTTATCACCAATGAACTTAAACATTGCGAATAAAATACAGTCAATTTTACAAATGAAATCTTCAAAAGTTAAGTTTTTTTCTTTTAAGAGATTGAAAAAAAACTGATTTGTGTCTCCAGAGTGGGAGCACGTCTCATCCTTAAATTACTTTCTTCCATGTCTTCTATCTCTTGGTCCAGATGTCTGTGTGAATTAGAAACTCCACATCTCCCAGCAAG
The DNA here is from genome assembly GCA_019843815.1 of Montemys delectorum. NCBI lineage: Eukaryota > Metazoa > Chordata > Mammalia > Rodentia > Muridae > Montemys > Montemys delectorum. The sequence continues at coordinate 29,229 of JADRCD010178853.1, forward strand.
AATGAACACAGAGAAGCAACCCCAGCCTGGAGTGGATTCTCAATGTGCTCTAACATTCTCTTCTTCTAGGTAACAGGCTGAATGGATTCTTCCCCCCTTCTTACAGCTGTGTGCACCTGCAAGCATTTATTAAGGTTGATAAAGATGCTCATAAAACAGCATTAACTAACAGAATATAAACTCCTCCGCTTGTTCTTGGAGGGATTAGACGGAGGAACACATGACATAAACCACCTGCACTGTCCCCAGGCCCTGTGGCTTGCCTCTCTGTCTTTTTTAAATTACTTAAGAAAGAGCTGAATTCCACCTGATGAAGAAAGATCACGGATCCAAAGAAACACATGAGTTTGTAAAAGGAGAAGGGGAGGACCGGTCTTGTGTTGCAGGTCACAGGACACAAGCTCAGACTTAAAGCACCATCTTGAAGTTCATGGGATGCGAAGTTCTCTCCAGAGACAGTGAGATTCAAGCCAGGAACCAGTGACCCACATGTGTAATCCCATAGGCTGAGGCAGAAGGACTGAGTTCAAGGTCAGCCTGAGCCACACAACACACACCAGGGAATTCTAGGTCACTGAGTAAGATCCTGTCTCAAACAGAACAAAGTAAGACGACAAGGCTGGATGAATTTACCAATCAGGAAATATCCAGGTAATACCTGAGTGTTTCCCCATGCTTTACATGGTCAGAACACTTTTGGTGACTGTTGCCCCAGAGCATCATTAACACGGAACTCCTCCTGTTAGGAAATCCAAACACCAACTTCACAAGACAGCAACGTGAGAGTTCACATTTGGCAACTATACAGGCCACAGTGAGAAGTCCAGGGGCTTGGAGCTCAGCCTGGGCCTTTCTCATCTACAGAATTAAGTCTGTTTTAGGACACTGCCTGATAAGTGGTAAGACTACATAATGGAAGAGGAAAAGATAGCATTTTATTTTTAACACGGCAATTCAATTCTACTAGAAAGTAAAGATTAACTTGTCTAATATAACTGGGTATGATGGCTAGCTACCTCTTTAATCCCAGCTCTCAGGAGGCAGAGGCAGGAAGATTTCTGTGAGTGAGTTCAAGTCTAGTCTGGTCTACAAAGCAAGTTCCAGCCACCCAAGGCTACATAGTGACACCCTGTTTCACAATGAATAAATAAATAAATCCTAAGTAAGGCTCCCAGAAGGTAATATGGAAGGGAATCTAAATGACTTGGTTGACTTTTTAGGAAAACAAGCAAGGTAGAATGCAAGGAAGAATCAGTAATGAGCTGGACTTCATTAGAATTCAAAGCCTGTGGGGCTAGGCAGGGCTCTAAAGAAGGAGTGCCTAACGTTCAAGAAGCCCCGGAGCCTATCCCCAACACTGAAAAAAATCAAATAAATAAAAATAGAAACATCTGCCCTGCCGAGGAATATTGCCAACAGGATGGAGGGGACAAGAGCCACAGACCAGGAGGGCTGTGTGTAAAAGATGCACCCGGTAGTGTTCATCTGCTGAACATATGGAGAACTCCTGGAACTCAACAGCAAGGAAACAGGCCACCTGGTCTAAAATGGACAAAAGAGCTTCAGGCGTCACACTAAACAAGCTGAAAACACAATGAGGTGTCACCACTTCTTCCTAGCGTGGCAAAGTCCAACGCTGAGCACCAAATGTTGGGCAGACTCGAAACTTCCACGGGTGCTGTGGGAACACAGTCTATGCAGCCATGTTGAGAGACAGTCAAGTATTTCTTCTTCTTTTTGTGGTTCTACTCAAACGTGAACGGAGGGGCTCGCAGACGCTAGACCAGGGCTCTAACTCCAAGCTGGATTCTCAGCCTGGCTGGACGCCACTCTCTTCTCTCTTCATTCCCATACTGTAATTGAAGATTTAACAGCCTCACCAGAATAATGCCCAGCACAGAGACAAAACAAAGTCCTTCAGAAGGAGAACACAATAAACTACAGAACATCCAGATATACATAATATCCACTGTACTAATGATAGTAATGATAGTAATAATAGTAGTAGTAGTAATAATAATAGTAATAATAATAATAATAGATAAATTCAAGGCAAGGCATGGTGGGAACTTAAACTCATATTTTAAGTGACAGTCACCATGTAGCATTCTGGAAAGAGCACAACTATAGAGAGGGCAAACAGGTCCTGGGCGGACAGTGAGCATTTGCCGGCCACCAACAGACCCCAGGGTAGACAACGAACTTTAGTGGGCAGTTGCTCTGTTGGGGACTCCTTTCTCTGCACAATCTCCCATGAGCTACCATCGTCTATTGAAAAGTTATATTTTATAGCAGGAGTGCTTGGCCTGCTGCATCCATGTGTCCAATAGATTCTGAACTCAAATGCACACAGGCGCAGGTGCACAGGGAAAAGTCGCTCCCCCTCTGTTTGGCACAGAAATCCCTTCTCTTCCTCTTCTAGATTTCATGAAATCCTAGCTTATAAATATGCATCCTTCCTGTGTAATTTATCTCCTGGTGTGTTTTTGAGCCTTTGAAATTACACTGCATGTACTGCCACACAAGTTACACACCAGCCTTCCACACAGAGCTTAAGTTATTAGCTTGGCTGCAGCTCGAGACCGCACAAAAGGCTGCGCCAGTTCCCTCCCCACAAACACTCCCCTCTCCGTGACCCTCCAACAATAAGCGGCCACATTCACTTCATCCCTAAAGACAGCCTTTGGGCAGAAGCAAAGACCTTTGATGGATGTTGCTGGGACAATAAAACCGTCCTTGAGGTCTCAATACAATAGACTTTGTACATAGGAAAATATATTAGAACTGGGAGACATGGGCCTTCTAAAGTCACACCTGCTGTTTATGTTATCCCACCACAGCCTGTTTTTACTGAATATCAAGCCCTGTTGCCTTCCCTACCCGACTGCAATGTCTATATTTATTCCACTACAATGGAAACCACAAATCGCATGATTCTGTCTCTTGCTCACAATGGTGGTTTGCACCTAGAACAGCTCCAGGAGCAGTTCAGCAGCTCAGCAAGGCTGGAAGAGGAGGGCCAGGCAGAGGACCCCAAGGCTGGAAGAGGAGGGCCAGGGAGAGAACCTCAAAGCTGGAAGAGGAGGGCCAGGGAGAGAACCCCAAGGCTGGAAGAGGAGGGCCAGGCAGAGGACCCCAAGGCTGGAAGAGGAGGGCCAGGCAGAGGACCCCAAGGCTGGAGGAGGAGGGCCAGGCAGAGGACCCCAAGGCTGGAGGAGGAGGGCCAGGCAGAGGACCCCAAGGTTGGAGGAGGAGGGCCAGGCCGAGAACCCCAAGGCTGGAGGAGGAGGGCCAGGGAGAGGACCCCAAGGCTGGAGGAGGAGGGCCAGGCAGTGGATCCCAAGGCTGGGCTCTTTGCCACATATCCCCTGGAGTGTGGCTCACCCTTTAACCTGACTACCTTCCCTCCCTCCCTATAGGACCTACTCTACATGTTTGCTTGTGTTTCCATGAACTGGCTGATGCATCATCACTCTAGTTCTTGAACAAGGCACCACCAATAGCAAGAGGGCTTGGTGAGTGACAGGCGGTGTGAGGTTTCAATGCTGCTGAGTGTGCTGCTATCAGGAGCACATATGAAGTCCTTTCATGTGTGTGTTGTTCTTACGAAAGGGTCTGTATCAAAAATGCTATTGACAGAGCTCTTCCTTTCTTCTAAAAACAAAGAAAGAACAGGCTTAGTGCACTTTCCTGTAATCAAAGGAGGCTAAGGGAGAAGGATGAAGAGCGTGAGGTCAGCCTGGGCTCCACAGCGGACACTATTAAGGATGAAGGGACATCCGGAGAGATACCAAGAGGTCAGACAGCGCGTTCACAGAGAGGAAGCTCGTCAACAACCATGAACTCTCCAGTAGTTTTCCTAAATTTACCTCTCACATTAGTTCACACATTAACTTACTGCCCTGGAAACAAACAAAGCATGGCAGCCAGGCAGTGGTGGCACACATCTTTAACTGTGGCAGAGACACAGGCAGGGGGATCTCGGAGTTCCTGACCAGCATGGTCTACAGAGTGAGTTCCAGGACAACCAGTGCTACACAAAACCTGGTCTCAGACAACAACAGCAACAAAACAAAAGAAACAAAGGAAGGAAGAGAAATGAGGACCACAGGCCTCACATGGACCCTCCCATCCACAGAGCCCAGGTCCTAATCCACAGTCCTAAACACCGCCTACCTCCTTGGTTTCCACTAAGCTTCAGTAGTGACAGTTTCCGCCCACATCCCAACTCCACCTCTGTTCATTATACTAACTCCATAATGTGTGTGGAGTTTGATGCAACACCCGGTGACATCAGCATGCATACACACATCAGTGGTTTGTCCCCTGGTCACCCTGGGCTCCTGACAGTGTCTCCAATGCATGTGCCAACACTGTGCTGCCTTCAGAACTCCCCTGAGGAAGTGCCTGTGAGGAGGTGACAGGCAGCCTCCCTAACAGCAGGGCATGCTGGGTGTTAGGAGATGTGCAGAGTGGGGAATAGAGGGACCAGGTAAACAGGACCAAACAGGAAGAAACCTGCCTGAGCCATTGCGCCCTGTGGGGACAGGTATGGGGTCTTGCAAACATCATGAAGACCAAACCCAGGAGATGCATGCGGAGAATAAGTGGGGTAGGGAGGGTGAACTTTGTTATTCTCGACAAAATTCATCTAGCCTTGCAGAAGCGGAGATCAGAAGGCTCAAGCAGAGGTAACAGAGTGTGCTAATGTCCTGAGGTTAGCTGACCAGAGCCGAGGGCAGTGTGAAGAGTGGGCCAGACCCTTAGCAGGCCCAGACTACAGGACCTGCTGGGCTGGCACCAGAGCATCCCCACAGGACTCCATACTCACCAGAGCACTTTGTAGGGGGCACTGGTAGCCGGTGGGATGGTAGTACTGTCTCTCTGCCCAGTCTGTATGGACATCCCCAAGGAACAACTCCTCGACTAGATGTGGTGCCACCCCAGGCTGCTGTTGCATGTGACGTTGCAGACACAGCAGACTGAGTTCATGCATGCTGAAGGCCAGTGCCACCATGCAGTCACCTGGGACCCAGGAGCTCAGCAGCTCATATAGAGTCCCTGGCAGCCAGGCCTGGCCTGGGGGCAGCCATCCAGTACATTTCTGGCCAGCCTGGGTCTGGTTGAGGCGCCTGGTAATGTCAAGGAGAGTGTGGTGGCTGTGGAAGACCATGCCCACCTTGTGCAGATGGTAGTCAGCCTCAGCGGCACCTTGGATGACCCAGGAGGCCTGGTGCAGATGAACTTTGCCCTTGATGAGCAGTGAGTGGGTAGGCTCCTGGCAGGAGGGCTCCCTGTGGTAGAACTGGTAGGCTCAGAAGAGATGGTTGGAGTAGAAGGTATAGGATCAGATGAGGAATTCTGGTCCTGGGCAGATCTGAATTCAAGGCCAGCCTGGTCTACAGACTGAGTTCTAAGACACCCAGGGCTATGGAGAAAACCTGTGGCAAAAAAACAAAACAAAACCCACCAAGGTATCGCAACCACTATGTTTGAAACAGCACAGGCTGAAGCCAATCCTTTGGCTCTTATTTTGAAATAGTCATATAAAGAACAGTGCATATAGATAAAATTATTTCAAAGAAATTTTAAGCCCAAAATATTCTAAACTAATAAAGTTCTCTCCCCAACATCCTCAGGAGACAGGAGGCTGCCAAGCCATGTCACACCCATGGTTACAGCGGAGGAATCAACCCCACCTGCCCCTAGGTCCTCCACACGTGGGAGAAGTGGAGTGCAGACAGCACTCTCTTAGCTTAGTCTACCTGCAGTCAGACTCACAGCCACCTAGAAAACACAGGATGTCAGGAAGGAGGGGCAACCCGGGGAACAAAGAAGCTGAGACTTGAGACAGAGAGAAGTCTCAAGTGCAACACATGTACTAGATCTGTCTAAGGGAGTAAGACACAGTCCTTTGAAGAATGTCTTGCATCTGTGTCTCAACTGTGTCTGACACGCATGCTGAGGGACACTAGGTTACAGCCAGCCAGCACAGCAACAGCACAGCCACACTCAGCTCCTCTGTGAGTGAGGAAAAACAGGAAGTGAGGGCTGGCAGCCAAGGGGTAAAGACACTTCCTTACCCAGTTTCACTCACCTCACTTTTAAAAAGTTTAAACTAAAGGTAGCGCCCACTAACGTAGCTGCGCTATGTCTGGAACTTACTCAATTATCCAGCTAGTTCTATGTTTTCTACATAAAGAAAGCTCCTGTGGCCAGACATGATGGCACAAACCTTTAATCCCAACACGGGGGAGGCAGAGCAATGTGGAGTCTGAAGCCAGCCAGGGATACATAGTGAAACCCAGTCTCAAAGAAAAGCTGTGTAGTATGAAACCCAGACTGTGGCATACTTCTGCAAGAAGGCTCATGCCCAGAACATCCTGTGGGTACAAAAATACTGTCCTAATCCATTGGCTGTCCAAGACCAACAGACTTCTGGCAATAGTCATGGTGACATAATTTATAAAAATCAAAGTTCCTGCTTAGAATATGTTCTGCCCAGTAGTGATCTCAGTAATTCTAAGAGAACCTAACTTCCAACTTGGGCAGAAGTTGTTACCAGTATAGGAGTTAACTCCACTTACCTAATGATAGACATAGATCAGATCAGTGCGGTGGGTCACTCCTGAAATTGCAGCACTTGGGAGGCTGAGGCAGGAGAATTGCTGTAAGTTCTAAACCAGCCTTACAAATCACACCCACACCACACATTCTCAGAGAAAGAGAAAGAGAGAGAGAGAGAGAGAGAGAGACAGACAGACAGACAGACAGACTGACTGACTTGCTGTGATATTCTAGATTTTTCTAAATAAAAAAATGGCTATTTATATACAGCAAAGTCCTTCACACTTCCTTAGGACATCCAGCAGGACAGACCCAATACAAGCTCAATTTTTATATATCCATCCCCCCAAAATCTTCAAAAGACAAATTTTCCTGTGCATATTCTTTACCCCATCAACTAACAAACACCTCGTAATTTTTCTCTACATAAAGGACTAAAATCCATGGTCACTGTGACCATATAGAGCAAGCCTTTTCCCATAAAGACATCTGAGTGCACAGAGGGACCAGCTGAGAGACACCCAGCCTAAGGGCTGAAGTGACTGAAGTGATCCTAAAGCAAGGGCTTCAACTTCTCTGGATTGCAGCTACTGCAATACAAATAATGGCTCATGGTAGTTTCAATCTCTCAGGCTACAGGATTCCCCCAAGTTGCCCCTCTTTACCACAAACAACACAGATCATGGAGGACATGTCTGGCCTCCTGTGTCTCTGCTCAACTGGCTTTCTCATTTCACCAATGGGAGAAAGGGCAGCATGTAGCTGGTTGGTTAGAGTGGATTCTGGTCTGGTTTCCCTGTGTCTTAGTCAGGGTTTATATTCCTGCACAAACATCATGACCAAGAAGCAAGTTGGGGAGGAAAGGGTTTATTTGGCTTACTTCCACATGGCTGTTAACACCAAAGAAGTCAGGACTGGAACTCAAGCAGGTCAGGAAGCAGGAGCTGATGCAGAGGCCATGGAGAGATGTTCCTTGCCGGCTTGCTTTCCCTAGCTTGCTCAGCCTGCTCTCTTATAGAACCCAAGACTTCCAGCCCAGGGATGGCACCACCCACAAGGGGCCCTACCCCCTTGATCACTAATTGAGAAAATGCCCCACAGCTGGGTCTCATGGAGGCACTTCCCCAACTGAAACTCCCTTCTCTGTAGTAACTCCAGCCTGTGTCAACTTGACACACAAAACCAGCCAGTACACCCTGTTACTGCAGAATCTAAATAGCCATTCCAAGGCCCTTCTCTGCTTTGGGAAGTATGCTCATTCTTCAAGGCTCCGCTCAATCATCTTCTATTTTAGAAAGGGGTAGGGAATCCCTCCAGCAGGAGAGATCACTCCTTTCTAGTGTGCTTTAACAAGTTGCTGACTTCCAGATGTGTGTGCAGCCTGGCCCTATCTTCTAGGCTTCCCAGCCCACTATCCATTTCCCATCTCTCCAGGCACATTTCTTTACATGTGTACTTGCCACACCTACCCAACCTGCCTAAGACCCACTCTCCCCATTCTGCCCCTCCTCAAGTCAATTACATTGGCCTCTATTACCTGGACAGCAGGTTTTGAGGACTCCACCCTCAAGACAGTCAGAACCCCAGTACCTCTCCCCTTTCATTGCTGCTACTCTGGTCCATCGACCTGACTCTCTTGTCCTGAAGCCCAGATCATCACAGAGCTCCCACACCTAGACCAAATCACCAGACATAATAGCCAGGCCATTTGAAAAATAAATCTCTCCAAATCTTCCTCATACCTATCACAGCACAATCTCATTTCTCCAGCAGTCTCCTGTCTGTGCCCTTAAAAGCTCACCTTACCCCTCTGTCATTCAATGCATAAGACTGCTGCTATTCCTTGACCTCAGGAGCTCACAGCCACCTGCTCTGCATTTGCCATTCCTGGTGTCTAAAATATCTTTCCCCAAACATCCCAGGTTTACATAAGTTGCATATAGGTCAACCTTTTAGCTCAAATATCACCAACCTCAGTGAAGTGACTTCCTCAATGCCCTATTTAAAATGGAGCCCAGGGGTCAGGATACAGATCAATGAAAGTGCATATGCCAACAAGCATAGACAAGGTCCCAAGTTCCATCCCCAGGACCACAAAATCTTTTAAATATTTAAATATGTAAAAATAAAACAAAAATGTTTTTAAAATTTTAAAATAAAACATACAAATAAAAATAAGTAAAACACATAAAAAGATAAGAACAGAGCTGTTCCCAAATCCTTTAATTCATGTCTGTCTTCACTCAGCATTCACCTCCAGTTGACACCAGAGACCAATTTTCTTCACTGCAAGATGAGCTCCATAAAAAACAAGGATTCTCCAAGGTTTCCTCCATAGGAGCAGAGACATGCTGTGGGCAACAGGAACTGGAGAACTAGTGGTCCAGGCTCTGGATTGGACTCACAGGCTAGAGAGATGGACACTACTTCCTCCCACGCAGGAGACTAGAGACAGAGCAAGTGGTCCACTGGAATGGAGAAGCCCATCCATAACTAAGACTGTGACTGAGCATGCAACTGAGACCAAGATGGTCCATTTCTAAAATTCAAGTTTGACAGGAGCCTGAGTCTCAATGTCTATCATAAGCTCTTCAAACTAACTTACATTATTCTCCCAACACAGTGAAGGTGTGACACAAGCTTGAAGGAGCTAACAAATGTTTTTAAATAGAGAATTCTCAAGGTCACATTTCAATTAAGAAGGATTTTCTGAACCAGGCCTGGTGGCACAGGCCTGTAATAGCAGCCAACCTAGCAGGCTGAGGTAGGAGCAGAAAAAGCTCAAGGCTTGTCTAGGCAGCTTAGAGACACCTGCCTCAAAATAAAAGGTCCCCTTCCCTCACAAAGAAAGGCTGGGGACGGAGCTCCACAGTTGGGTACGTGCCTACCATTCGTGGGATCCTGTCAGTCCCCAGTGCTAAAGAAATGAGAGTCTGTCAACTGTATATACAACAGTTCAAAGTATGACAGAAGCAGGAAGACTGAGAGAGAACACAGAACTACATTCTCAGGGGTGTGCAGCCCACAGACTGGTACTTTAATGAGTTAAATGGTCTCACAGGTATGAGAATGAGGGAAAAGGGAATTGAGGATGTCTGCCTAACTGGAAGTGAAAACATTCCTAAGACACAGGATCACACTCAGAGGTAAGAATTACCAACGAAGGTGGGCAGGCTGAGTCTGCGGTTTCCATGACAACCAGGTTGGCAGGAGCGCAAACCAGCCAAAAGAGCCAAAGTACCTCCTGGAGCCACAAAGTAGTCAGGGCATAGTATGGAAACACGGTTGAAAGGGAAGGATAAGAGAAGCCTAAGGCCATAATCCTGATAAATGAAAACAGAGACAAGAGGCCAGCAAGCCTCCAGGAGAGCCAAGGACAAGTCAGGCAGGTGTCACTGAGAGAAACCTGGTAATAGATCGGCTCCAGGGAGGGGTAAAGAGAGGGATGCAAAGGCAAAGAGAAAACATGAAGTGATGTGTCAAACTCACTGTATCCTCAACTGTTGCAAAGAACGATTTGCCAAGTGAGGATGGAGGGAGAAGGACACTCTTCAGGGAAGGGTACCACAGGTACATCTGGAACAAGGGTGGAGGAGACAAGAGACAAGAGAGGAGAGGCCTAGAGAAGAGTCAGGCAGCAAGAAGCCCTGGGCTGAATACACTGTGTCCAGTCATTTGGCTACACAAGGCTTGGGGAGGAAAGAGACAGGCCCCCAACTAACACAGTATACCAAGGAAAACACACAGGGTCGAGGGTGAAGCCTCATACTGGAACAATGAACAAGAGAGAGCAAGAGCAAAAGAGAGACAGAGACAGAGAAACAGTGACAGAGCCTCAGAACTAATCAGGAGAGCAAGAAAGATGGTCTGTGTAAAAGTCCTATGGCCAAGGTGAGTACAGGCTGGAAGGGAGGTGACACTGAAGTGAAGGGAAGTGACAGCCATACTTTATCTGTTAAAGAATACAATCTTTACTGGCCACTGGGCAACATTAGCAAACTTAAGCAAAATATGATCAGATTTGCATTTCTAAGAGTTGTACCAACGTGGAGAAAGACAGTCCTCAGACTGGAAGAATGTTAAGAGGCTATTAGTCAGCCAGAGCCAAACAAGCCTACCACAGAGGGGACAGGGCACAGGTGGTCACAACAGTCATGGCCTGTCTAGGCTGCTCAACATAGGTGTGAATGCCATTCAATGAGCAAGCAGGAAGAGATGAGGGCAAGGAGAATGTGGTACCAAGAGCATGAATACTACAAAAGGAAGAATGTCCAAGTACCACAACCGTGGATAAATACCACCACACATGTGACACAACAGGGTGCACCTCAAGCTGCCCTAACTCACCACCAGCTTCACGTCGTCATTCTGGGCACACCAAGTACAGAACCTTAAGCTGCCCTCTACCCAAAGGAGAGATGCCACTAGTCACCAGATAACTCACCACCCTGCCCTGCTTCTCTGCTGAGGGCTCACACAGGAAGGCTTAGGGACCAGCTGGGAAAGGCTGTGCTCCGCCTAGAAGGGCTGTTTCTCTCAGACAGTGCCTTCTGGGTGCACACTCACTTCTACTGATTCACAGTTTGTCAGTCTCTGCAAGCTGAGAAAATCTCTATCATTCATGAACTCTGCTGACACCCAAGAGGTGGTTGGAACCACAGCCTGCTCTTGTCCAGGGTTTCTGGCGAGGCAGTTATAAATGCCACAGACCCTGACAGGACAGGCTGATCATCCCAAGAAGGACAGGTGCACATGCTGCAGTCACTAGCAAACTACACCTGAAGGAGTGACAGGTCCCTAGCCACTGTGCTGGAGCCACATCAAAACTCTGAAAGGGGTCCTTGCTCTTAGTGAAAACGCAGGCAGGATGGATTTGTGCCTGCCGTGCTCCCATGAGTACTCAAGGTACACAGGCTTCACTAAGTTGAACCAAGCGACCTTTCTTGAACAGGTTATTCAAGGCTACCTAGTGAAGGAGAACATGCAAGTCTCGTACATAAAAACTTTACAAATGTCAGGGCTGAAGAGGTGGCTCAGCAGTTAAGAGCACTCACTGCCTACTCTTCCAGAGGACCCGGATTTGAGTCCCAGCACTCACATGGCAGCTCACAACGGTTCTGAAACTCCAGTTCCAGAGGATCTGACATCCTCCCACAGACATACATGCAGGCAAACACTACATAAAAAGAAATAAGTCTTTTAAAAAATTAAACATGGTAAGACCTTCAAAATAACAGAAATTACCCTGATGACCACTCCTACATACCTGCAAACCCTCTGCCTCACTCTACAGACAATGAAATTGTGTGAACCAGCACTAAGGAGCTATCAGTAGAGGGGGTGGGAGAAACATGTATTAAATATACTTTTAGACAACCAATTTTAAACAGCAAATATGTATTTTTAATATTATATATAAATAATAAAAAATTTCTTGAGACTAGATATTTTAACAGCAGTGACTCCAACCAACCCGTGCATGGGAGGGACCCCTTGGTATCCGTGAGCGCCTGTTTCCAGTCAACAACTGCTTCTGTTTAAAGAACGCATTTAGCATTTTGAAGAATGGAAATTCTAGGAGGTATTTTATTACCACACCATTACTTTTTAAGATAATCTTGGAATGACCATCAGTTCAATGAGCAAGGCTCTCTAAGCCACTTTTGTTTCTGAGGCAGAACTGCCCAGGTCCCCAGGTAAAGGCTTCAAAGAACCAGTGAACAAGGCCAAAGCTCTTTGGGTGTGATGTGCTGACCATGCGTGGGCCTAGAAGGCCCTGAAATGACAGAAAACGAGACATGCCAGTCCTATAATGCACCCTTGTTTTAGTACAATTCAAGGCTCTTACTTTATGAAAGACTCCACAGCAAAGCTCATCCTGACTAATGGAAGGCTCGTCTGTGTTCATCTTCTGTCATCTCGCAGACAGCAGTGCTCCTTCAAGGCCAGGTCAGCCTTCAGATGGCAAAGTTTTTACCAAATGAAGAGACAGATGGAACAGTCTGGGAGGGAGTTCTTCATCTTAAAACTCAGGTCTCTAGTTCTAACATTCTCTGGAATGTAGTCCCTTGTCCCAGCCCTCATTTCCAACTACTCAGCCTAAGGCTGCAGGCCCAACACACATCTCTGTGGAAGGAAAGCATAATAATAAAAGGTGGCACTGACGCCACGTAAGAGCCCTGCTCGTTAGGAATCATCAGTTCACACTAATTACTTCGAGAAGACAACACAGGGATGAAAAATTACTAGGGAATTTCCAGGCTGCCTGACACGAGCCCTCACAGAGAACCAGCCTGCCTTCCAAGTACAAGGCCAAGGACTGCACAAACGTTTTTAAGAAAAAGAAGACGATAAGAGAAAGTTACCTTCTAGTTCATTTTTCTCCTAGGGACAAGGTTTCAGAAGTAAACAGCACTGTCAATGAAGACTGAAGTTTGACTCGAGCCCAGTAAACTTAATGCCACTGGCTTTTTTGATGAGAAGCTGGTTAATAATTAAATACATGAAGATGATCTATTCAGGATGGATTTAAACCACGGCCATAAAGAACCTTAAGCACGCTGCTGACATTTTGTTGCGCTGTAAAGCACAGTCTGCCAACAGGATCCTGAAATGTTAAGGAAACCAGGGCTCTGACCCACTGAGCCAGCAGTAGAACGATAATTACTGCCACTGAGGACTCCAGCCTCTGCTCGGGAGACTGCTTCTGGCTTCTTCCCAGCTCGTATTACACCAACTCGATGACCTAAACCAATGAGTCTAAGCCTCTTCTCTCCATACAAGAGACAGTGCCTATCCACCAGCTTGGAGTACTCAAGTGAGTACCCTACCTAGGTACTTAAGCTGCTTCTGACTTCCCAAATGCCACTGGCTTTGAGCCAGCTTTTGCCAGAACAAGGCAAGGAGGCCTCAAACCTACAACAGGCTTGTGCCTCGACCCAGTGAGGTGCTTAACTATCATTCCCGGCTATGACTTCAATAGAACTTGGTATGGGGGTGCTGATTCCTGGACAATGACCTAAAATACACAAGACATCACACCCCACAGAGGACATCTGACAGGAGAGAAAGGAAAGACAAGCCTTTCAGAGGTTGGAGGCAGACACCGTCAGAGCTCCTAGAAGGACAGAAGAGGCAGTCAGAGCCTACAGGGCCTGGGCAGAGAAGAGAAGGGAACACTCCTTCCACAAGCTTCTGAAGGCTTTCACACTCTCAGAAAGTGCCCTCGTCTGAAGGAACTTCTATTCTGACTCCATAAAGATAGCTCCTAAAGACCAGGAGTCCAGAAAACCCCCACCCTATGTCTTCCCATAAGCCTTTCTCCTCTGGGTGTTTACTGTCGTACAATGTAGCATGGTCCACAGAACTAAACGAAGCATAGGAATCTGTAGGCTGTTTTCTTCTGTAATTGTGTGTGCATATGCATGTACATATGTGTGCATATGTGTGTATATGTGTGCATTACATGTGTGTACTTGTGTGTGCGTATGTAGCTGTGTGTATATACATGTGTGTGTACTTGTGTGTGCACATGCAGTGTGTGTGTGTATGTTGTAGGGAATCAAACCAAGAGTCTACTACCACTGACCTATATCACACTTCAGCCATTTTTGTGTTTGGTCTTATTTTATTTTATTTTATTTTTACGTTATCTTGAGATATAGTCCGATCTGATCGAGAATTCACAATCTTCCTGCCTTAGTTTCCAAAGGTTTACAGGCATGTGTCACCACCATGGCCAGACTATAACATATTTAAATTTAACACATCACACAAAATTCCCAAGATTATGACCAATACTAAATCCCACAGCATCATCTTCAACTGCAGTAAAAGACTCACAATTCCCTGGATGACAAGTACTTTGATTAGCTCATAAGTGTAATTCAGTTAGATGAACTTCAGAAATCCGAGTCACTATTCTGGATAACATGAAGGAGACCAGTTAAATCTGAAGGCTCTCACCCTGAAATGAATTCCCTTAACACAGTGAGCCAACTTACTGGGCCTCTCCTTTTACTGTCTCGGCACTCAGCTTAAAGCAAACAAACCAAGAAACTGAACACCTCAGTTGGGCTTTGTGGCGCCACATACAATCCCAGCACCAGGGAGCTATGGCAGGAAAACCACTCACTTCATACCAGCCTGGAAGGCTTAGTGAGATTTCATGTGCAGAGCAAGGGCTCCATGCTAATGCATGGCTGGCACTCACAAGACCCCCTCAAGTATCCACATATCCCTGGACGAGTCTCCTTTATAAAGTGAGGACATTTGGACACCAAACCTCTGGACTATCTCCTTGCCAACCAGTGATGTTGGCTGGAGAAGTGTCACCTTCTTAGCACCACCAACAACCCAAAGGTAAGAGAGCAAATGGCAGCCAAGGTCACATGCCCTGAACTGGAAGAGCTGGAACACTGGTGTCTCCTCCTCAGGGACAGAGTGTGTTGGGGCTTCAGGGCATCCACCCGAGGAAGGTCAGTCAAGTGGGTGTGTAGACCTGACTCTCATGTACTGGCCAGTCGGCCCTCTACTCTCCCTGCACCTCCTACCTATAACATCCCCAAGAAGCAAGTACTCTAGCTTTTGGACCTCTATGCACACTCTGGCCATGCCTGAACACTCCCACCCACTTCCCCCTTGCTGTCATTGGACCTTTGTAACCAGACTCTGTGATACTCTGTCATGATCTGACCTCCCACGCCCTGGGAAGTTGTTTCTCCACGATCTCTAATCTGGGTCACCTCATCTGCCCCCTTTTTCCCTGGATGCAAAGGACTGGTGGGTGTCGGAGAAGAACTGGTGAGAGCAACTAAGTGTATTTGAATTTTCCTGGGTTCTGACACATGGAGGCAGAACAATGGGATAAGTGTGCCATGTCACGGGGAAGAGCTTCGGGCAACCCCAATAAAGTCACTTTGGCTACAGTCTTCCTTTCCCAGTCTCCCCCTCCAGAAAGCCACTGAGAACATAACAGAAAGTCAAAGATGTCCGTCAATAAAGTTAGATCCTGACAACCCCTTCCTAAGTTGAAAAATATGTTTATGTAAAAGTGCGTTCAACCTACTTTGACCTTTCTGAACATCATAGCTTACCGCAACATGCTCCAGACTTACATCATCCTACAGGCACACAGAAACGTACAGCACAAAGCCCATTTGATAACAGTGTGCTGTTCAAATATGTGCTGAGCCAGTAATACCAGCACTGGGGAAGCAAAGACGTGAGGATCATCTCAAGACTGAGGTCAGCCTGAACTCACCTCAGAACCTGAGAACTCCATAGCTCTAAAAGAGAACGACGGTGTGTGACAGCTCAGCAAGCAACGGGAGATCTAAGCTCAATCCTGGCACCCCCGTGATGCAAGAATGGAAATGAGTCCTACAAGTTGTATTCTGAGTGCTACACGCTCACTGTGGTACACATACCCCCATCACAATCCATAAACGCAAGGTAAATACAAACACACGCCGAAGAGCTCACACTGCATGCACCCTCACCACAGAGATGGACACTTTGTATACACGACAGGATGCAAACACACAAAATACGCAGAGCTACAGTTATAACCAGATGGTGGTTCACTGCTGTGCAGTCAGGCACAGGATCATGCAACACCATAACCTGGAAAAGGATGAGAATTCGAAATTCCAAATAGTTGCTACCAAACGCACACCAATTTCTTGTCACTAACAAGTGGGATCCAGATAAGTGGGAGGAACCTCTGGTGATGAGGATCCACATTTAAGCGGATGCTTTTAAAAAATCTTTGTGTACGTGTCGATGTGTTTGTTCACAAGTGTGCCAGGCTACACCTGTCAGAGTCTGAGGACAACTCGCAGAAGTCGGTTCTCTCCTTTGACCATGTGGGCCTCAGGGACTGAACTAAAGTTCTCAGCCTTGGCATCAAGCTCCTTTACCTGGTGAACCACCTCTACAAGCGCTGTGTCAGGCCGCCTAAGGTTTCTGCTTTCAGGTTAACTGGACGGCCTTTGCTTCCTTGTTAAGAGCCATTGCACACTCTGAACCTGGAAGGCAAGGTGAACAGCCACAGCTCTGAAGCATTTTCCAAGAGTCTGTGGGTCCAACGGCTAAGCATCTGAACGGCTGAAATCAGAACTCAAATGTGGCAACTAGAAAAAAGCTGCGAGCCTACGCTACTTCCCAACGGCCAACGAGAAAGAGCTGACTTTCAGGCCTCCAAACTCGTGAGCACCCGCTGTGGGCTGCGTGTAAAGTGTGGGCGAGTCACAGAGGATCACATCAGCCAACCTAAAGCACACCTCCTTTGAGTCCAGTCCCATCCTTTTCTTCCTAGTACCTTCCACTGTCTGCTGCCATCTTGCTTACTGGTTGTTGAGCTTTATAGGCCTCCAGTGCCCAATCTCATGACTCAAACATGCAACCAAGTGAAGAACAGGCTGGGCATGGACCCTGTTGCCTCGTGGCCCTTAAAATTAGTGAATGGAAACAAGCATACATACATACATACATACATACACACACACTTGTGTGTATATACATATACATATATGTACGTACGTGTACGTATACACACTATCAATAACATGCATATACTGTGCATATATATTTGTATAAGTGCACTTTTTTAATCACCTGTGCATGCCTGCATGTATAAAGTGCACCTTGACACACAAATGTATACAGAAAGTGTACTACACAGAAAGTGTGCACAGGCTTCGTGGGCTGTAGCTCCGGCAGCTCGCTGCCTTGGAGGAGCTGACCGAAAGGTACTCCGGGCTGTTTCCATGCACTGACTTCACAGGCATGCATTAGGCGCCTGGTGCATGCGGGCCTCCGGCGGACAGTGTCCTGCCCTCAGGGCGCGTCCCTTCCGGCGCCGGCCGCTGAGTGACAGCTCCGGAGCCGGCCGGCCGCTTACCTCGGAACTTGAGCTCGTGCTGTGGCTCGAGGCTCAGGACCTGCTCCACCTTCGCCATGGTCCTCCCCGTCGGGGGCGGCGGCGCGGGCGGGGGGCGGCGGCCTGGGTGGCGGGGCGCAGGGGCGGAGGGCGAGGCCGCGGTGCCGGGCGAGCTCACGGCACGCAGGACGTAGCACGCACGCCCCGACGCACGCACGTACGCACGGACGTAGCAGCTGCCGGGCTCCGGCAATGGCCAGAGGCTCCAGCAGCAAAAGGGAGACTGCGCATGCGTACGGTTTTCTGGGCCACTGCGCAGGCACAGCCCGGGCGGCAGAGGGCGGAGCTTCCGCGGCAGGGGGCGGGTCTCCCGGGGCTTGGGAGGAGGGGCGGTCTCCAGTGAGACTGTTCAGTAAGCCCTGTGGGGAAAAGTCTTGTTAAGTGCTTTACTTAATAATAATAATTAACAAGAATAAACTTCCACTTTCTTCCCGCACGTGTGGTGCCAGGCTCTACTGAGCCTGAATATAATAAAGTACTTATTATTCTTACAAACACAATGTTTACGGGTTAGTGATATGTGCCAGGCCTTGTGACAGTTCATAAATAACAATTATAAATATAATAAACTGGCAATTATTGTTTGCTTATTTCGTGCCACTCTGCTGAATGCTTTCAGTAACTGTCATAAATAAAAGCTATTCTGCATTCAGTGTTTACCAAACCGCAAAGCGCTGCACTGAACCATTTGCTGATAGCATTATTTGTTTATGCAAGAAATATTTAGAAATACAATAACCAGAAAGCGACCCGCTTCACACCTTGCTAGGACCTCACTGAGAGAATAAATTAGTTACACACATAAATCACATGATTAAAAGTGACTGGGAGCCTAGCTCTGTCTAATGCCCAAAATAAGCCCTGTATGCTCTTATTAGTATGTGGCTAGTATTTCATTGTGTAACATATACTATGTAAAATAGACTTTAATAGCCCCCTCATCAAACATTTGTATATGGAGTAAACATGACTCTATATGGCAGGAATATCCATGTTGTTCATGTATTTCCCTTGTTCTACACACCTGAACTTATTTTCATAATAAAAGTTTTCAAGAGGTAGTCTTTGTCTTTTAGCTTGTGCATGTAGTCCATTTATATTTATTATATTTGCTGGTGTGCCTGTATTTATTTCTGTCACCTTACATTGTTTTTCCCATTGGATGTACTGTTTATTTTTGTCTCTCATTTCTTGCTCTTCAGGATTGTTTTCCTCTCGATTTGTTCTTTTTGTTGTTGTTTTGTTTTGTTTTGTTTTTTTTGAGACAGGGTTTCTGTCTAGTCAGGGTTTTTATTCCTGCACAAACATCATGACCAAGGAGCAAGTTGGGGAGGAAAGGGTTTATTTAGCTTACTTCCACATGGCTGTTGATCACCAGAGGAAGTCAGGACTGGAACTCAAGCAGGTCAGGAAGCAGGAGCTGATGCAGAGGCCATGGAGGGATGTTTTTTATTGGCTTGCTTCTCCTGGCTTGTTCAGCCTACTCTCTTATAGAACCCAAGACTTCCAGCCCAGGGATGGCACCACCCCTTTGATCACTAATTGAGAAAATGCCTCACAGCTGGATTTTATGGAGGCATTTCCCCAACTGAAGTTCACTTCTCTGTGATAACTCCAGCCTGTGTCAAGTTGACACACAAAACCAGCCAGTACAATTGACCCCTTGTCAACCTGACACACAAACACTTCACTATTAAGCCTCAACCCTTATGTTTTTATTCATCCCCAAGATCTAAAGTCCCACAGTCTTTACATATTAAAAGTTCAATCAATTTAAAATGTCCAATATCTTTTAAAATTTAAAGTCTCTTAACTGTGGGCTCTACTAAA
>JADRCD010178854.1:13318-25205 GCA_019843815.1 Montemys delectorum
TTTTTTTTTTTGAGACAGGTTTTCTCTGTGTAGCCCTAGCTGTCCTGAAACTCTCTCTGTGTAGACCGGGCTGGCCTCCTGCTCTCCCTGCATCCCTCAGTCCCAATCTGTTACAGTGTCCCTCTGTCTGGCATAGCTTGCCCCTTACCCTTCACCCAGCTGCTTTTCCAGATATAATTCAGCCATGTTGGCTACACCAATCCTTTTAAAACCACTTTGTTCTCTCAGTCAGGACCCTGGTCCCCCGATCCTCTCTTGTTCCCCCTGCCCCTCTCTGCTCATATGGCCCAGCTCATTCTGGCCACCTTCACTCTGGAGCCTTGGAGATGCCATTCCTCTTATTCTCTCACACATGTACAATAAACCTTCTCCAACATAGCTAGGAGCAACCATGTCCTCCTTTTCATTCTTCTTTTTTCATTCACTGCTAAATTAAGATTAATGTCCTATCAGCTCTTCCAAAGGCCCTGAGTTCAAATCCCAGCAACCACATGGTGGCTCACAACCACCTGTAATGAGATCTGATGCCCTCTTCTGGTGAGTCTGAAGACAGCTACAATGTAATTATTTACACTAATAAATAAATCTTTAAAAAAAAAGATTAATGTCCTATGGTCTGGAGGGATAGCTCAGCAGTTAAGAGCACTGACTGCTCTTCCAAAGGTCCTGAGTTCAAATCTAAGCAACCGCATGGTGGCTCACAACCATCTGTAATGAGGTCGGATGCCCTCTTCTGGTACGTCTGAAGACAAGTACAGTGTACTTAGATAAAATAATAAATCTTTAAAAAAAAAAAGATTAATGTGCTAAACTAAGATTAATCTCTGCATTAGGCCTGGTGATACAGGCCTTAATCCCAGCACTGGATTGTTTTGTTTTGTTTTGTTTTTTTTGTTTTTTCGAGACAGGGTTTCTCTGTGTAGTTCTGGCTGTCCTGGAACTCACTCTGTAGACCAGGCTGGCCTTGAACTCAGAAATCTGCCTGCCTCTGCCTCCCAAGTGCTGGGATTAAAGGCGTATGCCACCACCGCCCAGCACCCAGGACTGGATTCAACTGTGGCTCAGTCCTATAGGGAACATTACCATGTGAGGAATGTGATGTCTGCTTGTAGTCCCAATCTTGGAGATGAGATGCTTCAAGTTTCAGCCCAATCAGGTTACATAATATAACCTTGTCTCCAAAAAAAACAACCAACCAAAAAAAAAAAACCACACACACACACACACACACATACACACATACACACGAAGGGGCTGGGTGCTGTGGGGAGGAGGTGAGGCTGGGGGGCAGACACCAAAGAGATGGTTCTGCAGTTAGGAGCACTGGCTGCTCTTCCAGGATCCCGGTTTAATTCTCAGCACATACACAGCAGCTCACAGTTGTCTATAACTCCAGTTTCAGGGGACCTGGCACTTCCACACCAACGCATATAAAAGCAGGGGGGGGGGCTGGGTATCCTGGGATATTTCTTTGATATCAGCACTCAGGATAGCCAGAAGCAGGTAGAACTCTGTGTTCAAGGCCAGCATTGTCCACATAGAGCAGCAGTTCTCAACCTGTGAGTCTCTACAGATATTCATATCAAAATTTATAACAGTAGCAAAATTACAGTTATGGAGTAGCAATGAAAATATTTTATGGTTGGGGGTCACCATGACATGAAGAACTATATTAAAAGGTCGCAGCATTAGGAAGGTTGAGAACCACTGATATAAAGGGTTCTGGGCTGGGCTGGAGAGCTCAGTGGTTAAGAGCACTGACTGCTCTTCCAGAGGTCCTGAGTTCAATTCCCAGCAACTAAATGGTGGCTCACAACCATCTATAATGGGATCTGATGCCCTCTTCTGGTGTGTCTGAAGACAGCTATAGTGTATTCACATATGTAAAATAAATAATAAATTTTTAAAAAGGGTTTTACAAAAAAAAAAAAAAAAAAAAGCCAGGCAGTGGTGCATGCCTTTAATCCCAGCACTTGGGAGGCAGAGGCAGGTGGATTTCTGAGTTCTAGGCCAGCCTGGTCTACAGAGTGAGTTCCAGGACAGCCAGGGCTATATAGAGAAACTCTGTCTCGAAAAACCAAAAAACAAACAAACAAATAAATAAATAAGGGTTCTAGACCAGGCAAGGCTACATAATAAAACCTTGTTGCTAAATGTTTATCAATTTTTAAGGCTAGAGAGATAGCTTATCAGTTAGGAATGGTTGCTTCTCAGCCAGGAGTGGCAGCACACATGTTTAGTCCCAGCACTTGGGAGACAGAAGCAGGTGGATTTCTGAGTTTGAGGTCAGCCTGGTCTTCAGAGTGAGTTCCTGGAGAACCAGGGCTATACAGAGAAACCCTGTCTCAAACTCGCACCCCTCCCCCCCCCAAAAAAAAGAATGATTGCTGCTCTTGCAGAGGACCAGAGTTCAGCATCCACACTGGACAGCTTACCACCTGTAGTATCCAGGGGTTTCCACAACCTCTTCTGTCCTTGGAGGACACCTCCATGCATGCACACAGACACATGCACATAAATAAAAAATAAAGTAAATCTTAAAAAGAAAACACAAAAACAAAATAAGTAAAAATTTTAAAAAATCTGTGCTATTATGGGTAACTGCAATCTGTTTACCAGCCCCAGGTTCGCCTTTGCTTGAATTCCCCCTTAGCCAAGAGTTGCTGCGAAGCCTGAGTGTAGAATTAGTCCTTCACTTTGGCAGCATCGAATTTAGAGCAAACTCCTGCTCTCTTGGATTCACCCTTAATGACCTAAGCAACGCGCAGAGACTCCCACGCACACTTACTGAGCTGCCTTTGCTCCCCTTTGTGGTATGCATTTTCTCTGTGCTCTGTCCCTCTAAACTGTAACAAGTAATACATTCAACTAGCTCAGCTACACATACGAGCAGGCGGTGGTACACACCTATAATCCCAGCACTCAGGAGACATAGACACTCAGATCTCTATGAGCTTGAGACCAGCCCGGTCAATATAGTAAGTTTCAGGCCAGCCAGAGCCACATATCAAGACCCTGGCTCAAAAGAACAAAACAAGACAACAACAACAACAACAAAACAAATCACCTGCACCTATGTTAGTAATGTTGGTCTTGGCTCCAAAACCCTGATACCAGTCTTAAAGATAGACTTCAGAGTGCTCATCCATCTCTGTATCTTCCTCCACCCCATCTCTGGTTGCAGCCTCGGTGCACCCAGAGATCCATCTTTGAAAACCCGTAGCCTAAGATCACTTATGTATGTATATGGCAGATTTTGGAGTTAAGGGCTTTAGCTCTGCCACTTACTATGTGTGATCATAGGCAACTTATGCAGGCTCCTCAGGTCTCCTTCTCCTCCTGCCTTCATACTAGTAAATGAGTTAGCAGATTTAATAGTGAATCAGTTCATCCACGAATAGAACACGCAAGATTCTTGCATGCAGTAGAGTCACCTGATCTTTTCTTTTCCTTTCTTTTCTTTTCTTTTCTTTTTTTTTTGGTTTTTCGAGACAGGGTTTCTCTGTGTAGCCCTGGCTGTCCTGGAACTCACTCTGTAGACCAGGCTGGCCTCGAACTCAGAAATCTGCCTGCCTCTGCCTCCCAAGTGCTGGGATTAAAGGCGTGTGCCACCACCACCCGGCTAATCTTTACTTTTCAAAGGAGAAACCCCTTTTCATATCTATGCCTATCCTCCATTCTGCCAAGATTCACTCTGTCTCCATCCCCTTTTGCAGCCACGCAGGAGCCTGACTTGTCTTGCTCTGTGTACTGATATGCTATCACAGGTTATGTGGGCTGCTCTGTGGTCTCTGGTCAATTATGAGGTATGTGGTAGGAAAACAATAAAGCAATTAGTGTTTGCAAAAATACGTTGGGGAAAAAAGAAAAGGACTGGAAAGATGAAAAGAAAAGGGCTGGACAACTCTTCCAGAGGTCCTGAGTTCAAATCTCAGCAACCCCATGTTGGCTCCCAACCATCTGTAATGAGATCTGATGCCCTCTTCTGGTGAGTGAAGACAGCTACAGTATACTCAGATACATTAAATAAATAAATAAATAAATAAATAAGTATTTTTAGGCCTAATATCCTTGATGTATGAGTAATTTTTGGTATATACAACTAAGCAACACATAATCCTTTCAATTTAGCATGGTGCCAATGTGGTGTAATTTTGACATTTTAAGAATTCTGGGTACCAGCCAGACGGTGGTGGGGCATGCCTTTAATCCCAGCACTTGGGAGGCAGAGGCAGGCAGATTTCTGAGTTTGAGGCCAGCCTGGTCTACAGAGTGAGTTCCAGGACAGCCAAGGCTACACAGAGAAACCCACCCTGTCTTGAAAAAACAAAACAAAACAAAACAAACAAACAAACAAAGCTTTCTTGGGGCTGGTGAGATGGCTCAGTGGGAAAGAGCACTGATTGCTCTTCCGAAGGTCCTGAGTTCAAATCCTAGCAACCACATGGTGGCTCACAACCATCGTGATAAGATCTGACGCCCTCTTCTGGTGCATCTGAAGACAGCTACAGTGTACTTATTTATAATAATAATTAAATCTTAAAAAAAAAAAAAAGAATTCTGGGTACCTTTTGCTTTCATCTCGTCGCTTTGGAGAAAGTTCCTTCACCAACATGGGCTCTTCATGGAGGTGAAAGTGTCTGGAGTTTAGGTCCTTTTGCTTCATCCTGCTCGAGTGTGACTGGGCCTTTACATTCTTACCTGAAGTCCCTGAAGAGAGTAATTGGAGAATATTTTTACATGTTTCTTGTTTATTAATTTTATTTCATTCATTTTTAAAGAGTCTTTAGGCATGGTATGGTTGCACAAGCATTTAATTCCAGCACTCAGGAGGCAGAGGCAGGTGAATCTCTGAGCATAAGGCCATCTTTGTCTACAGTGTGAGTTTCAGGACAGGGCTACACAGAGAAACCCTGTCTTGAAAAAGAAATGGTGGCCCATGTCTTTAATCCAGCACTCAGGAGACAAAGGCAAGCAGATTTCTGTGGGTTCAAGGCCAACCTAGTCTCTGTAGAGTTCTAGGCCAGGCCAGCTATTCTAACACAGTGAGACCCTATCAACATATAAAAGAAGCTAATGAACAGAAGGGCTTCCAAGCCCTTTCCTGGCAGGCTACACATTACAAACACAGCATGCTTGAAAAGAGCTCCTCATGTACAAATGTAGAAGCACCAGGAGCTTTGTTTGTTTGTTTGTTTTTTGAAACAGGGTTTCTCCGTGTAGCCCTTGCTGTCCAGGAACTTAGAGATCCTCCTGCCTCTGCCTCCCAAGTGCTGGGACTAAAGGCCTGCACCACCACTACCCAGCTAAGAGCTTTATTAACAGAATTTCAGGGGCACTCTGAGTGTCACAGACTACACACCCATCTCTTCTTTTTCAGATTTCCCTTGAACTGGAGGCCAATGCACACAGGAGTATAGGATGACAGGTCTTAGTTGATTTCATTTTTCAAATAAAATTGTTTAAGTTTGAAAAAAAAAATTAAAAGCCAAAAAGCCAACAACTTCAATGGCCAAGAGATGTCTCAGTCTGGAAAACCCTTGTCTCACAACCTCAGAATCTGAGTGTAGACCTCCAGAACCCACATGGAAAGGTCAGTTGTGGTGCCATGTGCCTGTGATACCCACGGTGGCAAACTGGGTGGCCAAGCAAGTGGGTACCTGAAAATTCACAGGCAAGCTATCTTCTAGCTTACATAATCAAGTCCTAAGCCAACAAGTGACCCAATCTCAAAACATAAGGTGCCAACCACCAAGACTGTCCTTTGACCTCTAGTATGTACTGCCTCACATACAGATGTGTACGAGATATGCACACATGGAATCAGGATAAAATATTAAGAATATCTAATGTGGAGGGTTGAGTAAGAATGGCCCCCATAGATCCATGTGTTTGAATGCTTGGCCCATAGAGACTGGACGGGCCCTATTAGGAGATGTGGTCTTATTGGAGGATGTGTATCACTGGGGGTAGGCTTGAGGGTCTTATATGCTCAAGCTGTACATAGTGTGGTACATAGTCTCCTGCTGCCTGTGGATCATGATGTAGAACTCTCAGATTCTTCTCCAGCACCGTTTCTGCCTGCATGCCACAATGTTTCCTGCCATGACATTAATCAGCTAAACCTGACTGTAAGCCAGCTCCAATCAAGCCTGGTAGTGGTGGTGTATGCCTTTAATCCCAGTACTTGGGAGGCAGAGGCAGTCAGATTTCTGAGTTCGAGGCCAGCCTGGTCTACACAGTGAGTTCCAGGACAGCCAGGGCTACACGGAGAAACCCTGTCTCAAAAACAACAACAACAACAAACAAGAACAACAAAAAACTAAACCAAACAAACAAACAAAAACAAAAACATAAAAACAAGCCAGCCTGCCAGGCGGTGGTGGTGCACGCTTTTAATCCCAGCACTTGGGAGGCAGAGGCAGGCGGATTTCTGAGTTCGAGGCCAGCCTGGGCTACACAGTGAGTTCCAAGACAGCCAGGGCTACCCTGAGAAACCCTGTTTTAAAAAACCAAAAAAAAAAAAAAACCCAAAAAAACCCAACAACAACAAACAAACAAACCAAGCCAGCCGCAAAGAAATAGTCATGGTGTCTCTTCCCAGATAGAGAACCTTAAGGCATCTAAGAAGGCTCAGAGATGGCTCAGTGGTTAAGAGTACTCACTGTCCTTGCGGAGGACTCAGGTTCAGTTTCTGCACCCACATGTTGGCTTACAGCCATCCATAACTTTTGTTGGAGGGGATCTGATGCCTGTTCTGAGCTTCACAGCACTGCATGCATGCGATGTATGCACTCAGCCGTGTACACACATATACATATGATTAAGTAATATTTAAATAAAATGAACATTTTAAGGAAAGGGCTGAAAGAAAGCAGTCGTCACTGTGAAGATTGTCATGGCAGACAAGGAATTCTGTCAATCAGTGAAGATGTCCATATCTAGGTCCTGGATTTACCTACCTTTCAATAGAGGAATTGAATCTGTGTCTCTGACCGGCAGATCCTCTGGCATATGATCTAGTAGATGCAGCATCACCTCAATGATCAGGCTGTAAGAGAGCCTAGAAGACACTAAATAAAGGAAAAGTCTTGATGAAATTATAACTTTGGACTGTCTTCTGCAGGATCCCCCTAAATTGCAGTAGGGATCTCCCAGTACTTTGTGATAGTATTTGACACATCGTACATATGTGGTGGTGTGGACAGTGGAAGGCCATGCCCTCAGTAATAACATGGCCTGGAACTCACATCTCTTTGCCTACAACATGCTAGGATTAAAGGATTGCACCAACAGACTCAGCTTTCATAGTTTGTGAAATATGGTATGTCTATGCCCTGATGAGTGCCCCTTCAGGAGCACAAGAACGGGGACGGCTGCCTTGCTTGGGATTGGAGGGAATCTAGAAAGAAGCATCTCTTTGTTCTTACTAGAGGCAAGATGATATGTTTAGTGTCAGTTCCATTTACATAGTTAGACACCGTTTTTAAAAAAGACGATAATTAAGCTGGGGATGGTGGCATATGCTTTAATCCCAGCACTCACTTGGGAGATAAAGGCAAAGTGATTTCTATGAGTTTGAGGCCAGTCTGGTCTACATATTGAGTTCCAGGGCAGTCAGATATTTAGAGAGATCCTGTCTATCTAAAAAACAAATAGTAGTAGTAGCAGCAGCAGCAGCAACAACAAAAAAACACCATCACCAACAAAGAAAGTCAAGAATCCCTCTCCTTTGAACAAATGAGCAATAGAGGCAAAAGTGTGGCATTTTGTGAATTTTCCCCTGTTATTGGTAAGTGGAGGAGAGTGCAGAAGAGCCTGGGTATGATGGGATAGGCCTGTCAAGCAGGCTGTCAGGAGGACACAGGAGGATAACCATAAATTCTGGGCTAACTTGGTCTACATAATGAAGTCCAGGCTAGCTAGAGGTATACTGGAGACCCATCCCAAAGGGTGAAAAATGACAAATAATGAGTATGGAGGAGACAATGCTGTAGGGAGGCATTGCCTTGGTTCAGCAAGAGTGGTGGTCCAGGGGATGGAGCAGGGGCATGGATCATGTGGGCACCAAAGCATTGACAATGAAATGCTTACAGGAGGGGCTGGAGAGATGGCTCAGCGGTTAAGAGCACTGACTGCTCTTCTAGAGGTCCTGAGTTCAATTCTCAGCAACCACATGGTGGCTCACAACCATCTGTAATGGGATCTCATGCACTCTTCTGGGTATGTGTCTGAAGACAGCTACAGTGTACTCATATAAATAAAAATAAATAAGCCTTAGTCGGGCAGTGGTGGTGCATGCCTTTAAAAAAAAAAAAAAGAAGAAGAAATTGTTATGGGATAAACTTAAGAAAGTGACAGGATACGCCGGGCGGTGGTGGCGCATGCCTTTAATCTCATCACTTGAGAGGCACAGGCAGGTGGATTTCTGAGTTCAAGGCCAGCCTGGTCTTCAGAGTGAGTTCCAGGACAGCCAGGGTTACACAGAGAAACCCTGTCTCAAAAAAACCCCAAAAAAAAAAAAAAAAATAAAAAAAAAAAAGAAAGTGACAATATTACTTGGTGGATGGATACACTTACTTGGCTCTTCTCAAACACATCAAGGTGAAAAATGAGAGCTTATAAATATACATTAGGGGCTGGAGAGATGGCTCAGCATCTAAGAGACTGCTCTTCCAGAGGTCCTGAGTTCAATTCCCGGCAACCACACAGTGGCTCACAACCATCTGTAATGGGATCTGATGCCTTTTTCTGGTGTGTCTGAAGAGAGCAATGGTGTACTCATACACATAAAATAAATAAATCAATCTTTAAAACAATAAATATGCATTAGATATAAACTTACAGTCCTGGGGCTGGAGAGATAGCTCAGTGGTTAAGAGCACTGACTGCTCTTCCAAAGGTCCTGAGTTCAAATCCCAGCAACCACATGGTGACTCACAATCATCTGTACAGCTACATTGTACACATACACATAAAATAAATAAATAAATCAAATTAGCTTCTTAAAAAAAAATAAATAAACTTACAGTCCTGTCTCCTTCCAGAGAGTTCTATGCAGTTCTTTCCCCTGGATTCCCTGCTGTCTCTCTAATACCCGGTTCCAATCCTCTTGTCCTCCTGCTGCTCCAAAGAGACACTAATCCGGGCCTTAAAGCTGTTAACTCTTTGTACCTCTGTTTTTAGCTTTTTTTCTAGAGAAGACTGTACTTTTTCCTCATCGCGTGTTGAACTTGGAGAGATGGCAAATAAAGCATGACTCAACGCAGGAACTTCTCCACTGAAGCTGAAGCTGAAAAATACATGTTTGGCTTAAGGTTAATAAAAATGAGTTGGTATTGGGAAAATAACATTTCCATCTGTTGTTAAAGGACCAGGTGTGGGATCCCTTGCCTGTAATCCCAGGACTCTGGGTGAGGTAGGAGCAGTGAGTCTGTAGCTAGCCTGGGCTACATAGCTATTGTCTTAAAAAAAAAAAAAGTCCAGGTGAAAAAAAAAAGTCCAGGTGGTGGTGGTGCACACCTTTAATCCCAGCACTTGGGAGGCAGAGGCAGGCGGATTTCTGAGTTCGAGGCCAGCCTGGTCTACAGAGTGAGTTCCAGGACAGCCAAGGCTACACAGAGAAACCCTATCTCAAAAAACAAAACAAAACAAAACAAAAAACCCCCAGTTACTGGAAGACCAAGACAATGGGAAAGGAGTGAGTCCTGAGATCTTTTAAGGTAAAAGGCCCTATGGGAGCATTGCCCCTGACTCAATCCATGGCACCTAGAGCTTTCTCAAGTGAAAGATGAATCCAATAATTTAATATTTTCCCACTAGAGCTTAAGGCAGTCTACTTCCTCCATCTCTCTGCCTTTATTTGTTTTTGTTTTTGTTTTTGTTTTTTTGAGACAGGGTTTCTCTGGATAGCCCTGGCTGTCCTGGAACTGACTCTGTAGACCAGGCTGGTCTAAACTTAGAAATCTGCCTTTCTCTGCCTCCTAAGTGCTGGGATTAAAGCCACTGCTGGTTGCTTGTTGTGCCAAGGGTTTCACTGTGCCACCCTGGCTGTGTAGGACTCAATAAAGGAGCCTGAGCAAGCTCACAGAGATTCCAAGTGTGGGATTAAAGGCATGTAGAAGACCTGGCTATATTTTTTCCTTTCCTTTCCTTTTTTCTTTTTTTCTTTCCTTCTTTTTTTCTCTTTCTTTTTTTCTTCTTTCCTTTCCTTCAAATTAGAGTTTCTCTACATAGCCCTGGCTGTCCTAGAACTAACTTTGAGACCCTGTCTCAAAAAAAAAAAAAAAGCTTCTGTGTGTGAATTTTATAATGGTAGGCTATAGTTTTATATTTTTATAATTAATTTAATATACAATTATATATTAATATAACAGGAAATTCATTTATATAGTTAGTTTTATATTTCAAACTATAATTTTATATTTCCTCCCTGTAAGTTCATTTAGTATTTTTTTTATAACATTTAGATGCTTGCTCAAAAGTCAGTTTCTCCTATCCTAAGAAAACACTAATGATATGTAAATTTTATCAACTAAAAAGCACTTTGTACAAAGATTAGTTGCAAGAAAAAATTGTCAGAGGATGAAACCTCATACTTCAGAGCCAGAAGAACAGATGGTGAATGTGTGAAAGAAGGATTAATTTATAAGAAGATGGATTTAGGTCATTGCTGGGATGATAGAGAGCAAAGGAGATAGAAGAAAGAGGAAAACTTTTAGCATAAAAGGAAACAAAAGTATACCTGGGGAGATGGCTCATATGTAAAGTCTTTGGCTCTACAGCATGAGGACCATAGTCCATTCAGAATTCACATAAAAGCCTGGTGCCAGCCAGGCAGTGGTGGCACAGGCCTTTAATCCCAGCACTTGGAAGGCAGAGGCAGTGGCAGAGGCAGCGGCAAAGACAGGAGGATTTGAGTTCAAGGCCAGCATGATCTACAGAGTGAGTTTCAGGACAGCCAGGGCTACGCAGAGAAACCCTGTCTTGAACCCCCCCCCCCCCAAAAAAAAAAAAGCCTGATGCCCAAAACCAACCCTAGTGCCAAGGCCTATACCTATAATCACAACGCTGATGTAAAAAAAAAAAATCTTTTTGTCCCACTAGATAGGGTTTATCTGTGTAACCTTGGTTATCCTGGAACTCACTCTGTAGACCAGGCTGGCCTACATCTCACAGAGATTCACCTGCCTCTGCCTCCTGATTGCTGGGATTAAAGGCATTTGCCACCAACTTTCTAAAAAAAAGGTTTTTAAAATTAAAAATAGCTAGCTTTAGCTGGTGTGGTGGCCCACTCGTTTAATCCCAACCTTGAAAAAAGAACAAGAGAATCTCTGAGTTAGAAGGTAGCCTAATATACAGAGTTCCGGGAAAATCTGTCTGAAAAAAACCAAAAGTGAATGAATGAATGAATGAATGAATGAATAGAACTAGCTTTTCAGAAGCTAAAAATTCCATAAATCTCCCTCACTTTGTAAAATTCTGAGGCAAATCTTTTTGTTTGTTTGTTTGTTTGTTTTTCGAGACAGGGTTTCTCTGTAGCACCGGCTATCCTGGAACTCACTCTGTAGACCAGGCTGGCCGCCTCGAACTCAGAAATCCGCCTGCCTCTGCCTCCCAAGTGCTGGGATTAAAGGCGTGCTCCACCACCACCCGGCTTTTTTTGGGGGGGGAGGACGACAAAGCTTTTAATCTCCCCCACCTAGTAAACAACCATTTGTTTACACATTTGTTTACACCTATATTCCCTCCTTTGTATTTCTGGAACCTGCTGTCCTGAAGCTGTCCTGTTCTTCCTTTCCTTCATTTTCCCCAAGTCTTTTAGAACCTGCCTAGGCTTGAAAGGTTAAGACACAGCCCATGGGAAGGATACAGTCACCACCTGTGT
>JADRCD010178855.1:12757-23364 GCA_019843815.1 Montemys delectorum
TATATATATAACCATATACATATATATGTATATGGTTATATATATATGTATATGTATACACATCTGAAACTATACTCTGCCTCTGCTGCATCTCTGTGTCATTTGTTCGTTCTAGAACAATGAACCTGGATCCTTTCCAGATGAGCTTACTGAGCCTTGATAACAACTCCCGTTGATTTCAACGCATTTATATCATGATGGTTCTAAAATACTCTGAGGGGTGACACTGAGTTGACCAGAACAAGTGATGGGCTGGTAGTGTTAGAACACCTTCTAAGTAGCATAGCATATGTTTGAGGGACTTGGGAAATTGTAACCACATAAAGTGCCTTATAGAGAGGCAGAAACACATGTTAAGCTGATGGCACTGGCCCAGGTTCATTGAGCCCCAGGCTGTTTAGAAGTAGGAAATGGGTGACCTAGAAAGAGTGCAGAAATGAAAGGAAAGCTGCTCTAATTTTTGTGGTAGCAAAGACTTGGAAACAAAGAGAAAGCCTGTATTAGAGGGAGCATTTGAATGAAGAATAAGCTAAGAATAAATTATTGTAAAGACAAAGATGGACGTCTACAACCCTGGTATTTCAGAGCAACAACTTCATCTTCACCTGGAAGCTTGTCAGAAGTGAGAATGCCAACACTGTCACAAAGACACTCAATTAGTCTGCATGCTTATCAAGATTCCCAAGTGATTCCTACAATTGACTTTTAAAGGTTGAGATATCCCATTAATTTGGGAAGGTTTTCTATAAAAGATGAATATACTGTGGTACAGAATTTGATCCTTTATCATAAATAAAATACAGTCACACATACAAAAGATAATATAATCTATTAAGAAAAATCATGAAGAAATATACACAAAAGAATTTGAAAAATATGTATTAGGCTGTTAATATTAGATTTCTCAAAGAGAAAAGAACTGTGTATATGTATATAATATATATATATATAAATCCATTTTGATTAAATGATATTTTTGCTTGCATTAGTGAATATACCAAAGAATGAGGCCCCAAAAGGTGCAAATAGTTCTTTGTTTTAGATATGTGAATGTTTGCTTCCACTTATTATTAAATAAATATGAATTACTTAGTAATTAGTATAATGCTACTTTCATTGAAAAAAAACACACATGAACTACAAATGAATAATCTTTTCAGAGATAGATTTTGCCATCAGGAATTATGAAGATTAACACACATACCAGTTAGCTCAAAAGAGACTGTGTTGACACATTGCTCAGAACTATCATTTTTAGCAAAGTCAGTGTATTCTGGTACCTGGGCTTGCCTCAGTTCTTTACCTCTTGTCAGACAAGTCAAATTTTCTTTATCCTTGTCCTGTGATGTCTTGATTTTTAGTCTGCCCCATGTCCATACTGTCTGTTTCACACATGTCATAGTCTGGTTTATATTAAAAGTAATTTTGGAATATGTTCTTGGACAGTGTCAGCAAAAGCCCTTAGACTGTTCTCCTCATCACAGGCTATGCCTTCACATCTTTTACTTGCAAGATGTTGCACAGAACCAGACACAGAATAAGTGCTTGATAAATATTTCCTGAGTAGAATCATCTCAGTTTTCAAATAGTATAATGGTAATTAGGATCTTAATATTTCAGTGAAAGTCTTTTTTTTGTCTCCCTATAACTGTTGCACCCAGGATATATGACTACAAATATTTCTCAATTTGAACTTATTATATTCAGAGAGCTTCATATTTTTTTAGTCCAATATAAAATTGGAGACAACATTGAATTCATGGAAACATCATGAATAAAAGCATTGCTTTCAAAGCAATTTTCTAACCTCATTTACAGTTAAGCATTTGCATTAAAGAAACTGGCTTCCTATTTAAATATGTAGCAGTCTGTGAAGATACCCATCATTAGCATGGTTGATATCCTCCTAAGAATTTTCTATGCCTAATCATATTCCACGCAATTAGAATATGATGGGCAAAAGGAAATATTCAGAATTGAGTTAAAAGACAGTCTCTTATTTTACATTCTACTTGGACTTCCCAATTGAATTTTCAACTTGATTTGTATTATGGGAAAATGCATTGAGAGAATTTTTGATGAGACGTAGCTATGACAATCTATGTTACATAACCTTGAGTAACTGCAGGAACTGTATCTATAGTGTAAGATATCACTAAAGGTGTCTAAATGGACAGGATTTGGGAAGGACTTCCTTCAGCTCTTCCTAGGAAGAGCTTCCTAGTGTTAATGGAGACTACTCCCTTGAGTAAATATTTCCCTATGATAAAGGACACTGACATCTCCATCCTGTGACTCATAAGAAGGAGACGTGTCTCTCTTTTTATGCTCTGCTTCTCTCTGAAGTCTGTCTGCACTCAGGCTT
This sequence comes from Montemys delectorum, assembly GCA_019843815.1. NCBI lineage: Eukaryota > Metazoa > Chordata > Mammalia > Rodentia > Muridae > Montemys > Montemys delectorum. Next base: position 15,123 of record JADRCD010178855.1, read on the forward strand.
TTCATGTTTGTTTGGGATTCTCTTGTGTTTTGAATGCTGGATGTCATCCCTTAGCTCATGTACTAAAGGTTTGATTTTTCAGATGACAGCACTATTTTAAGAGAGTCTGGAAACTTAAGAGGTAGGGCGTAGCTGGAGGAAGCTAAGTTTCTAGGTGCAAGTCATCAAGGGGTGTTTCATGCCTATACCATATTGATGCCATCCTTTCTTGGCTCCTGTCTGCTGGTTTGCTCAAATACACGGTCTTTTTCAAGACCATCTGCCTTATCACATTCAAAGACCACAAGTGCCAAATGACCATTAGTCAAAGCCTCTAAAACAAGAAGCCCAAATAAGTTCTTCCTCTTGTAAGTTATCCCTAGATATTTGTCACAACTATGAAAACTATGTAACAGACATCTACACTGTTTGGCCAAATCAAGGTCTCCCATATCTGATAATCTTTTTTGAAGCATTTTTTCCTGTCTTGTTTATTTGTTTTACTAAGAAGATATATGAGGTCTTTCTGAATGAACACAAATAAGTACATTTTTACTGACAGGTATCACTATCACTCTGACCAGTTTATATTAAAAACCTATTGTTCAATGTGTTTGGCTAACTTGGATTTAACAAAAAGAACAGCAGTTCCTTGACAAGGAAGTTTGGTGTTAAAATGCTTTGGAAATCTTTAAGGGAAAATATTATGTATAGTGTCCTTGAGTTGATTTTATTAGTAAAAATATTGTGCACATCTTAGTCTAAAATCATGTTAGGAAATATTGACTTGGGCAATGCAGGATACATATAACAGTACACAAAAACTATATAGCTAACAAATAGGTTTTTAGGCAAAAAAATTTATTTCCTGTGCAATAAGACTGAACTACTACTGCATTTTTGAATATTCAGTACCATACATATTTGATAAAGTATGAAAAGAGATAGCATCTTTTAATTAAGTTGGACACCACTAGTGGTATTGAGAATGATATATAAAAACAATGTAAGAGCTATCTGATATAACTCAATAGCTTATCAGGTAAAGGACACTGGAAACTTTACAAATGTAGATTCAGAAAGAACCAGATTGTATTTATGTAAATTAGTAATTGAACTATGTCTTCTGTAAATGTTGAATGGAGTAAATTAGAAATATGAAATAAAAACAGCAATAATGAAAACAATAGTCCCATTATATCTCTAATAGATATTTCTGTTTTGACCTATAGAATTTATCTTTCATTGAATTATTTTAAGTGGCTTTTGGAAAAAAGTATGTATGTGGTTTGTTTATGTGATGCTCTACTGAAAGATACTAAAACATAATATGAAGTTATAAGATCAAGGAATTTTTCTTAGTGCATTTTATGTAGATGTAAAAAGACCATTGAGGGATATCAGTAATCTGAGAGGAGATACATTTTTATAAAACAAAAATGTATTGAAATGGTTAAACCATTTTCTACCCAAACTAATTTCCCTTGTAACTCAATGAAATACTATATTTGAATTATCCATAAAAAGATAATCAACATTAGAAATCAATACCACAAAAGTAATCATAACATGCCGATAGTAACTTTTAACAATCACTGATTTTAATAAAAAATGGCACCTGCTCTAGTTAGGGTGGGAGTAATGGAATCTCAGTAGAAAAGAAAGCTTGAGAAGAGAGCCCATATGTGAAAAGGGCACCTCCAAGGACAGGGTAAGGATGAAAGTGTAGTGAGAAGTTTGGTTTCTTTAAAAACCCACTTATGTTATATGAATTACCTTTTTCTTCTAATCGCAGGTGCAAGATATGAGACTGCTTCAGTTTGTTCACAAATGTTAACTATCGTTGTTTCATGTTCTATCTAGGGCTGCAGATAGTTTAACTCTGGGGACTCAAGAGGACATAAATGTGACAGTCCTGATTGGGCAGCTACCGCTTCCCCTTCCTGCTGTCCCTGCTGTTGTTGCTTTTGTTAGATTTCTGGATATTATGGGGACAAAGATTGCACCAAGGAACTTGATGACCCTAATCAGCAGGAAGTAGCCTAGAGAGGTCAAAGTCCTCTTTCCATTTTAACCTTCTTTCTCCCCTACTTAGAACTGGGGTTTTGGAAGAAATTAGGATGGAGCAAGGGTTGGAGGGGAGGTAGAGGTATAAGAACTCAATAAGATAATAAAACAAATACACCTACAGAAACAGACTAAGGTTTGTACAAAAACAAGAGAACCAGCTTTTAACAATATTATCCAAGGATTTCCAATTGATGCTCACAGGAAACCTTAGGATGGATGGAAAAAAATTGCAGAAGCTGGCTTTAAGGTAGTAAACATTTGTTTATATTAGCATGCTAGGTGCTTTCATTCTCTGGGCTATCTTAATTTTATGTGACAAACTTTCTATTCAGCGTCTGGAGTGTGTAATCACAAAAAATTATTCAACACAAAGTGAGCAGGAGAATGTGGTATCCTCAACTACACGTGCTATCTAATTGATCTCTTTCTTTCCATGATACTTGAAATTCACACGTGTTGTTACCCCTTGCATCACTCAGACCACCCCAGCTGTCCTACTGTATTCAGAACCCTTCAAAGACAAGTCTGAATGGGGATCATTGAAAGCACCATTCATTGCCTTTCTCCCTCCTAACTACATATAAACAACCTTTCATGAACTGACTTTCCTCTGCAAATGGGAACAAATCAAGGGCATTCTGCATTTGATTGTTATGGATCCAGCTTAAGTAAATTGTGGAAAGAATGCCTCTGAGTAAGACTGAAGAGCTTAATGTTCAAAGGAATGATTTAGAGAATGATGATAAACACTTAGAATTATTCATTATCTGTCCAGATAGCTTGCATATTTCATGTCATTATTTTTAACTTCCTAGCAAGATTGTTATTAAGAGTCTAATGTATGAGCTCAAAGAGCTTTGTGTGATGCTGATAGTTGAGGCTGAGTTGTGAGTATTGGAAGAACACTCTCTGCTTCCTTAATCCTATAAGAGAAAGAAAGGTCATATATTAAGATATATGGTAAAGAATATGTTTTAAGAAAGAAACATTGTGAAAGATAAAAAGAGTCCCACAATGGAATAATATAGCAAGAAGCTTGAGATACACATATCACAGAACAGGAAAGGCTCTTATTAAAAGGGACCAAAAATGAGGGAAACTATATGCTATTGATCAACCATAGTTCATTTTTAAAGAGTGATAGACTTCAACAAAAATATGCAAGAGAACATAAGCTACGTACCTTTTCCAGTAGCTGACGGAGCTGCCTGCTTTTGGCATCTCTGGAACACAGGTTTTGTTCTGGAGCAACCACAGTACAAATACATCTCCCATCAGGGTCCTGTGCTGAGCTGTACACTTGCCACCCTTCTTTGGGGCTAATCTGAGTCTGGGAGAAAAGCAAAAGCAAACACAAAACAGACTTTCACTCTATGGTAAGGAGAAGACAGAGATGCAGTATTATAAGGAGAGGTTTTTATTTACTTATTTAAAGTTCTGTTTTTCTTATTGTTATTTTCTGAGTGTCTTTTTATACATGTGTTCAGTTTTGAGTACATACTCTCATGTCATGTCCTGAGAATCTTTCCACCTTATGTTTGAGACAGGGTCTCTCACAGGCCTGGAATGCCCCAAAGCTGGTCAGAATTGTGCAGTGATCTGTTAATCTCAGGATCTCCAGTAGTGGGATCACAAATACATGCTACAACACCTACCTTTTTGTGTTAATGTTGAAGAACAAATTAAGGTCTCCATGACTGCATAGAAATGAGTTTACCTACTCACCTACCACCTTAGCCTTTGATTCTTTGAAGTTGGATGAGAAAAATTATACAGTTTCCATTGGTAGCAGCATGATTCTGTTTTGCCTCCTTTTTACAAATGTCATAGAAGCGCCATGGATCTATAGTCTACATAATTTACCATCTGCTAATTTCACATCTCTTCTCATGCTTTGTGCAGTTCTGCATTTGAGCTCCACGTTTATATATGGTCTCACATCCAGTACCTCACACCTTACTGGTCTTTCTACATTAGATCTGCTAGTTTTCCTTTCCAAGAGGAAATAGTATATGTTTTCCTGTTCACTACTTATGTTCAATATTCTGAAATAAAGCCCTAAATGATTCTTAAATAACTTCTGAATCTTACATCCTTAATCATTGGGCTTCTAAAAAGCAGCATCTCAGCTCTGATTCTAGTTCACTTCCAGCAACTTTACAATACAACCATTCAAAGAATCAACAAAGGAGGAGGAAGTCCTACTATGTTATTTTTTTTCACAGAAATGGGATGTAAATTCCAATTCTAATCTCCTACAATTCCTTCTATAGGCATCTTGCCAGTCATCTCATTGAAAAACAACAACAACAACAACAACAACAACAACAACAACAGCAACAACAAAATCTAACACATAGGATATGTTGTGAACATATATTGGGAGAGTCATAAACTATAAACTTGTAACAAGGACATCACAAGTCTTGCTTTTCCTTTTTATAGAAAATATGCCACCAGACCTATCTTTCAGTCGCTTCATAACTAGCTGATTTTTTTTTAAAACAGCAATTCCTATGTTAGGTAAGATATTAACTATAATTAGATTGTCCATTTTAGATATAAGAGAAAGATTCAGAGATTATCTACAAGATGGAAATAGAAATTACTTAGTAGAGTAGTTTTTATGATTTAACTGAAAGCTTAAGCCAAGCAAAAGTTTGTGATTAATTTCTCTGGATATAGGTCCTTTCGGCTTCTTGTAACATTGCAGACAAATCTCCAATATGCCAGAAAATTAAAACTTAGCTCTAGAATAAATTTAGCTTTTGAATAGAGGAGCAGGCTCACCCAATTATCATATTAAAATATTTTAAGAGCAATGCAAACACTGATTATTAAGTCTGTCAGCATTCATATTGATATGTACTTGCTGAGTGCTTCATGGAGTCCATGCAACTTGTCACCCCAGGGCCAGTTGCCAGTCATTCTCTGTTGTTGACACATGTGGGAAAGGTGAGCAGGCTTTGATGTTCATTTAGCATCCCTTGGCACATCATGATTAATAGCAGTACAGACTCCTGTCATATTTATACTTTCAATTGCCTTTTTCTAAGAATTATTGAAGAGTTATACCCTTCCAGACTGCAGTTACTTTGAACCATCTAAAGGACAACTTCTTAGCCTTTTGTCAAGAAAACCAAAGTGCATAACACTTCTGTGGCTTTTGATACAAAACCCTGTATTGGGGACAATGACAAATAGTGAAGTCTTGTATTTCTAGCACTCTCTTTTAGGACCAACAAGCACTGAAAGGAAAACCAAAATCAGACCAACTGTGATCTCAGATGGAAGGACGTGTGTAGATATTTTTGGATGCCTAGGACAAAAGAAAGATCTGCTCCAATTCTGACTTTACAACGACAATTATTCAAATGTCAATAAAACTCATGTACTGGGAGATCAAGCATCTGTGGATCTCTAGCTGCTTTTGGGAGGATTGTGTAACTTATTGTCACTTAATATCTTGATATTTTGAGGTCTAGGTGACATCACTCTGACCAAGCTTGCAACAGGAAGTAACTTTCCCACAGTCACAGGGAGAAGTAGAACTGAGTTTTGAACTTGTATAGTCTGATCACAGACCAGAAGGTTTAAATACCATATTGAACTATGAATTATTTCTGTCTTCCTTAGTATTGATGTTGTAACCCTTGATACAGCATCTATTTGTATGATGGTGAAACACAGTACTTGGATCTGGAAAGTGAATACAGTTGATTATAAATGGCCCTAAGCAACCAGACAGAGCAGCCATTACAGGCACAGTTCTCTTTGAACTCTTTGTGTTAATTACAAGAACTAAATGAACTATTTAGCAGTTTTTAATATTACAACACTCATTAAATATTTAAGAATGTTCTAAATAAGAGAATTAAAACAATCATTTTTAACAATTGTATCTGGTCTGAGCTCTTTGATTATAATTTAATTGTGTATCTATGCTTCATAAACATAAAACTACCACATGGGAATTTCCCCTGAACCACAGGGATTTTGGGTTAAAAACAAAACCAGTGTATCCTGAGAAGCAGAAAAAGAAAATCAAAATACATTGCATTTTAGTAGACTTTCCTTATAACATCTCTTCTCCTGTAATTGGATTCATTTCTTTGGAACCAATTGCCTTTAGAAACAATATCTTATGCCACTTACAAGAATCCCATCGTGTAAAGAACTTAAGGCAATTTTTTTCCAAGCTACCATTTAGAACAAACTCACACCTGTTTTCTACGATTTTCAACCCAGAGTCCTATACATTCATTCTCTGCATGTCAATTCACCGACAGTCTAAGCAGGACTATAGCTGCAACATGATCATCCCCTCCCCCAGTGGCTAATTCTCAGCAGGCAGGGACATTATCTTGTGTGGAAACACATGGCCACTGTGACCCTAGAGGAGCAGTGATCTAAGGGCCAAGCAAACAGAGTACTCCTGCAGAAGGAACTACAGTCATTTACTGGAGCCTAAATAACACAGAAGGCAAAGGAAAGGACCCCATATCTTTGAATGAAAGCAAGTTGTGGATTGAACATTATTATATTTTACTTTTCCTGTTTAGTTTGAAAGTATTTCACAAAAATAAAGACCAAGGTAGAAAGAAATGAGGGTCGGAACTACTAAAACTGGGGTCCAACATGAAAGATGTAAGGTAGAAAAATATCACAATATTAAAACCTAGATTCAAAGTGTCACTTATCTGAGTGACTAAAATCCTCTATTAAATTCCTATCTAAGGAGGCGTCTTGCTTACTCCAAAGAGTTAAGTGAGGAAGAGTGTATTAGTGGCTTAGGTTACAGAGAAAGAGAAAATGTGAAAACAGAAATTAGAGAGAGGTTAAGAGATCATGCCAGAAAAAATATGCTGTGGAGGAAGTGTTAATAAAGATGTCACTCTGTAGCAGCTTTCGTGTTATTACTTACAAGAAGCTTTGGAAGCGAAATAAATAAATTTTCTACATTCAAGGAGATCTCCACGTTTAAAAAGGAAAAAACCCAGCTATGAAAGTCAACGCAACAATAGAAATAGCAAAACCATCATCAAGTTTAAGGTGGCCATCTCTGTTCATATTGTTTGAAACCCCCAATGAGTTGGGAGTGGAAATGGCCAGAGGGTGTAGTTAGTCACATGCCACTCTATGCAATGGAAGTTTATATACATGTTTTTTGTGCTTTTCTATGACCTCTGCATGGTCAGGACTCAGCACTTCATGCATCACCCTCCCACTGTGGAAAACTGAGGTTTGCGACCTAAAATTATCTTTCTGGAGATTTTCTTTTGGTCCCTAACTCTGCATCAGAATCCCAAACAAAAATACGTGCACTCTCATCTTTCATATGGAGCTTCTATAAAAAAGGCAACTGCAACATTCTTTGTTACTCTTGAGAGTATAACAGATCTTGAGATTTGTTATTCAGAGCTTTCAACCAACTCTTGTTAATTTACTTCGTCGTCCTAGCAATGGACATTGCCGGATGACAGAAAAACAGAAAAAAAGATAATGTGATAGAAAGCCAGCATGTACAAGGGTCTGGGCTCCTTTCTTCCTACTGCCAAACAAACCCCAAACACCCCCAAATCAGCACATCGTGGTAAAATTAGATATCATCATTCGGAACTATAAAACCACATTTGTTATTTTAGAGTAAGGTCTTTGGAGGATACCAACAGTGTTTTTCAGAGAATTATAGTCATTTAAACTGACTAACAGAGTAGTTGCATATGAGGAGACATCAGATAGACGTCTGAAAATGTTGCAAAAAAAATGGCTTATGCCCACAGGTCCCTTCGAGGCCTCTTCCTTCCACAGCAGTGGGGCTGGCTATTTGGGAGCAGTGTCTGCTGAACGCTCTCTGCTTTTTTAATTGCTCTTTTCCAGGTTATTCTTGGTAAGGCCTCCACAGCATGAGGGAGTTTTTAGAAGCTAAGCCTGCAGGGGAAGTGACTCTGCATCAGAGAGAAGGGCCAGAGGGGGCCTGAGCCTGCAGAGACCTGAAGATAACTCTCCCAGCTTCTCTAAAGGCCATGAACCCACTCCAGTGTGTAGAAGGGGGAGGAAAACTAAGAAAGAAAATAAGAATAATAACAACATTTGACAAAAACTATGAAGGACTTCATCACCTAGTAAAGAGCTCTATTTAACTAGGCCCTGGTAGACAGTGTCTTGCAGTTTTGAAACTTCCCTTAGCTCT
>JADRCD010178859.1:0-16379 GCA_019843815.1 Montemys delectorum
ATTTAATCCCCTTACTCTATAGCATACCTATTTAGCATATGAGCAACTTCACAGTGATTCTGTAAGGAATCTTTAGAAATAGTTGTTTCATCTATCACTTACTAAAGGGTAAATGAAATTCTCCATTTTTTTTTCATGCAGGCAAGGGACTGGAAGAAGATTCAATTTCAAGAACCAGGAATGATTTCTGGACAACTTTATAATTGGGGCAATGTTTTCCTTTAGCTAAATTCATATATGTCAATCATTCTAGATGTCCCACAACAGAAGAATGGATACAGAAAATAACTAGAAAATGTCATCCTGAGTGAAGTAACTCAGACCCAAATGGGCATGCATTGTATGTACTCACTAATAAGTGAATATTACCCAAAAATAAACAATAAAAAAATAAACAATAAAAAAATAAAAAATAAAATAATAGAGAATACCCAAGATACAGTCCACAGAGCTCAAGAAGGTCAACAAGCTGAAGTGCCCAAGTGAGGACGCCTCAGTCCCACTTGGGAGAGAGAAGAAAGCAATCACAAGTGGAGAGGGAGGGAGGGACCTGGGAGGGAAAGTGGAAAGGGGGTAGTGGCGGGGATAGGGGAACCTGATCTGGTATTGAGTGACGGAAAAGGACTGAAGCCCTGAAGGCCAGCAGAAAAAATGGAAACAGGCAACCTCAGGATATAGGAGGTTGGGGTAAACCTCCCAGAGAGCTGGGAGGTGAAAGACTCTCTGGACTCAAAGGGAGGGACTTCAGATGAAATGCCTGACCGTAGGGAGAGGGAATTTATAAAGCCCACCTCCATCAGGATGATAGGGCATCAAATAAGGAAAGTGGTCATCTCAGAGTCACAACTCTGACCCATAATTGTTCCTGTCTAAAGGAATTACAGGAAGAGAAATGGAGAAGAGCCTGAGGAAAAGAAGGTGCAGTGATAGGCCCAAAGTGAGATCCAGCTCAAGGGGAAGTTCCAAGGCCTGACACTATCACTGAGGCTATGAAGCACTCACAAAAAGAGACCTATCATAACCGCATTCTGAAAGACCCAACAAGCAGCTGAAAGAGTTAGATGCAGATATTTGCACCTAACCAATGGACAGAAGCAGCTGACCACTGTGGTTGAATTAGGGAAAGACTGAAAGAAGCTGAGGAGGAGGGTTACTATGTAGGAGGAAGAGTAGTCTCAGTTAACTTGGGCCCTGAGATCTCTCACACACTGGACCACCAAACAGGCAGCATACACCAGCTGATAGGAGGCCCCCAACACACATACAACAGAGGACTGCCAGTTCTGTGTTCATTTGGAGATGATGCATCTAACCCTCAAGAGACTGGAGGCCCAAGGGAATTTATAGGTCAGGTGGCGTGAGGGGTGGGGACATCCATGATGAGACAAGGGGGTGTGGAGGAGAAATGGGATGTGGAACAGTCAGAGAGTCGATGGGGGTTGGGTTCAATAAAATATGGAGTGTAAAATAAACAAACAAACAAATAAATAGAATAGAATAGAAATTTGCATAATGAGTTAAAATGTGAAAAAGTATGTAATCTGTACTATATGCATTTAGTTGATTTCTGATATTATTGATATCTTAATCTTCATTTAAGAATAGTTATCTCCATTTTCACCAGTCCTGGTGACAATGAAATAAAAAAGACATCAATTCTTGACTCTTCAAACTATGGGTCATTTCTGATTAAACTTACATTGAACATTGAACTTTTAGTCTTACAAAAAATTACCTCCTTTTTCTTTTTAATTTGGATCCAATTTCCTGTTGCCCTAAGGCCTCTCAATGATAATTAATTGATTTATAAATCAATAAAAGGGATATTTAAAGTTGGAAAAAACAAAGAAGAAAAAGTGAGGGCACTCACCATTTTATTTGTGACCACCATTTTAAGAATGGCTTAATTGTTTTTCAGTGAATGTGTGTGTGCATTTTACTTTAGTAAATTAAGCACTCATCAGTTATTTTCAAGGGTATACAAATTTAGTTTCATCATTTGCTTTTTGGAAGGAATCTAAATTGAAGCATTTTAAAACATTGTACAATTGCTGATCAGTCATATTGTTCTTTGATAGAATGACCAAGTCTAAGAGATCATTTCTACCAACTTCTCAATATAATTAGCATGGTACAGTAGGTTTAAAAAGAATTTTGTACTCAGTTTGAATTCTGACTCTACTATGAACCATGAACCACCAGACTATTTAGTTCGCTATTTCTAATGTAAATATTATAGTAATGATACAGAGATTTCAAAATCATGGTATGTGTTATATTTATATCTAAATCCAGATGTCCCATGACAGAAGAATGGATACAGAAAATATGGTTCATTTACACAATGGAATACTACTCAGCCATTAAGAACGAGGACATCCTAAGTTTTACAGGGAAATGGATGGAACTAGAAAATATCATCCTAACTGATGTAACTCAGACCCAAAAGTGTATATAATCACTAATAAGTGGATACTAGCCAAAAAAAGGAAAAAAAAAAAAAAAAGTACAGAATATCCAAGATACAGCCCACAGAACTCAAAAAGGTCAACAAGCTGAAATGCCCAAGTGAGGACACCTCAGTCCCCCTTGGGAGAAAGAAGAAAGCAATCACGAGTGGGCAGGGTGCAGGGACCTGGTAGGGAAAGTGGACTGTGGTTGGAGGAGGGAGAGGAGAATTTGAGCTGGTATTGGCTGAAGGAAAAGGACTGAAGCCCTGAGGACCAGCAGAAAGATTGGGAACAGATAACCTCAGGAGGCAGGTGGTTGGGGGGGACCCTCCAGAATGTACCAGAGATCTGGGACGTGAGAGACTCTCAGGACTCAAAAGGGGGGACCTTAGATGAAATTCCAGACAGTAGGAAGACGGAACGTATAGAGCCCACCTACAGCAGGAAGACAGGGCTTCAAATGAGGGAGGGGGTGGCCATCCCACAGTCAAAACTCTGCCCCATAATTGTTCCTGTCTGAAAGAACTGCAGAGTAGTAAATGGAAAGGAGCTTGAGAAAAAGAAGGTGCAGGGACAGGCCCAAAGTGGGATCCAGCTCAAGGGGAGGTCCCAAGTGATAGTGCCACGCTATCGCTGAGACAACGAAGCGCTCACAAAAAGGGTCCTACCATGACCACACTCTGGAAGACCCCAACATGCAGCTGAAAGAGTCAGATGCAGGTATTTGCACCCAACCAATGCACAGAAGCAGCTGACCCCTGTGAATGAACTAGGGAAAGGCTCGAAGAAGCTGAGGAGGAGGGCAACCCTGTAGGAGGAACAGCAATCTCAGTTAACCTGTATTCCAGAGATCACTCAAATACAGGACCACCAAGCAGGCAGCATACACCAGCTGATATGAGACCTCAACACATAAACAGCAGAGGACTGCCGGGTTTGGGTTCAGTCAGAGAAGATACACCTAACCCTCAAAAACCTGGAGGACCCAGGGAGTTTAGAGGTCTGGTGGGGTGGTGCTTCAGGGGTGGGGACATTCTCATGTAGACAGGGGTGTGGGAGGAGGTATGGGACATGGAACAGTCAGAGGGTGGATGGGGAAAGGATAAAATCTGAAGTGCAAATAAATAAGTAAATAAAAGACATGAGAAGAAGAACAATAATAATATCATGCAACATTATTAATTTTTTTGAGTGAGAAAATATAGTAAGAAAAACATTTAGAACGGTGACTGTTAAATACTTATGTTCATCACTGTGCTATTTATGAGTTTGTCACCCAAATGTTTAGAATGACTTTAACCATACCCATACTTATGCTTTTTTATTTGAACACATTAAAATTTTCTCAATTTTCCACACAATTGAAAATATGAGAACAGCAGTTTTCCATTACATAAAAATGTTGGAAATATCATGGAGGAACTTTATATTAGCTAGGACTCAAAATTTTTGAAATATTAAATAATAGTAATTCACCAATAGACCAGTAATCAATAGCTTATAAGGTTCTGTGACTAACATATTTCAATGTAAGCATGATCTGGCTGCAACATCTATCTCCTCATTTATGGCTGGCTTGACTAGTTATGTGGGTAAATAGTCCCTTCCTCTCTCCTCCCTGTGAAAGTTTCCAAACTCTTTACTCTTGGTCAGAGAGGACAAATTTCCTTGAAAGAGGAGGACTGGCATTTTTCAGGGGTGGATGAGTAGGTATACTCTCCTAGGGAAATCTACAAGTAGGCTCTAAGGAAATGTTTACTGAGCTACAGATGTGCATGTTTAAAGGAAAGTAAAACACGGTCAATGTTTTTTTTTTAAGTATATAAATTAGAAGAAAAATGAAATATAAGAATACAGAAATATGTAAAATAACAGGAGGATATGTTGTTATTTATTTAAGGACATATCATCTTAAATGTAAGTATACGTGTGCATGTGTGTGAATAATAGACCTGTCACTACTAAAACATTTTATTTGTTTTTATAACACTTAAAACATACATTCTGTGAGTCTATGCATGCTTTGTCAATGTCTGAATATATAAATCTTAAGTAAAATGATAAGTAAGTAAACAGTTAGTAACACTTTGGAGTCAGAAAAGGGAGTTTATAAGAAGTATTTTGCAACAATAATTAAAGGAAAGGGGCATGATGAATTTGAAAAGAACAAGAGGGTGTATGAGGGCTTTAGGAAGGAAAGAGAATGGGAAAATCATATAATTATATTATAACCTCAAAAAGCACAAATATGAAACAGATCAACTTTTTGAGCTTAATCTGGAAGCTACGTAATCACAGGAAGGGGTCATACTGCCCGCAACAGGGAAGGAGGCCCAAAGGTGGCACACGCGTCTCTTGCTTTGAAGCTGGGTTCTCTTTCTGTGATGTTAACTGACCAAATGTTTAAGTTGGACAATAGCAAGGACATGAGCAATAGAGGTCATATAGGTTCTAAATGAAGTGTCATGGAATTTGGACCTTACTTCAAGATAATTAAGAGATAATATAAACACTTAAGGCAAGGAGGAGACAGGAAGACTGACAGAGTGTCTCAGTGGCCCCTCGACTGGAGCAGTCAGTGATTGTAAGTGCTACGCTTGATTGTAGCACTGCACTGAAATACGGATATGAACTCACACTAAAATAAAAAACTCTTAGCTGTATATATTTATCAAATTTATATCATAGGTCTGGTGCACAATCTGAATATAAAATACATGTTATTTTCATACTTCCTATCAATATATGCTGGAAAAGATATTTGTACAACAAAGATGTTTCAACCATGAACAAGCCATACTTGATTTAAAAATAGTCAAATTACCAGTACAGCTCAGGCGTGCAATCACTAGCAGAATTTGCAGATAAAAACCGTTTAAAACCAATGTCATCACACATGAATTTTTCAGAAAACAAGCTTTCTCCTATTTTAGCCAGACTGCAGTAACAAAATGTTGTTTACACAGTTGTAATTTTTAATGTTCAAGCCATATAACTCAGCTGAACAATGATTACTTCAGCCTTAATTCATGTAGTTATCCCTCTTCTATAATGGCATGCTATCAGACTATGTATTGTTCACAAAACTAATCACATTTCTTAATTTAACAAAAATGCTGGTGAAAATTCTGCTTATATCATGTATAACTCTATATTTTTCATCATTAATTAAATGACATATTTTATGTTTAAGTCATTCATTAGTAAATGAATGGATTGGTAAAATTATAGCAAATATAATTTTATTAACAAATTTTATATACATTAATATGTTATATTAATATATATTTTCAGGTGTTACATTGAGAATATTTCAGGGCTGAAAACAATATTAAAAATATGGAAGGTTTTTTTCTTCTAAGTCAAAGTGTTGAAAAAAACAAAGAACTAATTTACCCACAACAGGATGCTAGTTATTTGAACAGATAGCGACGTATTTTTACCCTTGTTGGGAACAAACGATGGCTCTGGTCACAACACTATCTTTGCATATCTTTGATAGTCTTCCCATAAAGCTCTTCAACATTGCAGCTATTTGCCCCACAAAAGCGACCCGTGCCTTTTAGCTAGCAGATGAGAGCGGGGAAGGGAATGAAGAGCTTTGCTTATCAACTTCTATTCAGCTGTCTTCACAGAAATGAGATTTTTTGTCTAGCACATAGTTTACATACTTTAATCGGAGCAAAGAAAACCTGAGGATAATACAAATACAAGATCTGAGAATACTTCATATCCTCCAAATAGGAGAAGCATGTACAGGGTTGCAAATACATCCACATATATTTAAAGTGCCAAAATGAAATGATGACTAGTAACAGAGTTAATACGCTCAGCAGAATTGATACCATAGATAGTAAATATACAGTATACTCATACTAATACTGATCATACTGTATAATATACTAGTTGTATGAAGATATGGATACACTTTTTTCACTCAAACTCTTTTTAAGGCTTGCCAGGTTTACCATAGTACATTCATTCTAATTTTTTAATAGCAATCTGTGTTATAAATCTTCCATCAGCCTTCTAGCTTTATATTTACACTTTATCCAGGGTACTCACTCCCTATTGCTCACCATTTGGTCATTTGCTCTGAGGGTACCAGTTGAATTGTGGCAATTGCTCCTAGAGTTCTATCCTCATCCAAGCTAATAAGTGTTCCTTAGGGGAAAAAAAAATTATCTTCTTGGGCGGTTTTATGCTAGCTGTCCAAAAGAGAAACTATGTTGACACAGAATTATAACATAGGGAAATCACCAATAGTACAACGAAAGTTGCGGGGGCCAAATCAGTAGAGGTATCTTAATGGCCATGTGCATTTTGGTGGGGGCAGAAGGCCAATGGCTCTTTTCAGTATGCATTTCACTTTGTAAATTTTAGAAATAAAAATAGTCAATGTTGCATATACAGTCTAAGATAAACATACAGCAAAAGGCTATTATGGACAATCTTTATGGAGATGCCATACTGAGAACATTTTCTATTTTGTACAGCACAGATAGTCAATAAATGTGATGGGACCATGAAAACCATTTTGTTTTCCTTGAACTTAAGCCATTTTGGAATCTATAATATTGTGAATTTATCCCATTTTTAAAGGATTCTTTAGTGAACTTCACACCCCTACATAATTGTTATGAGACAGATATAATGGATTATTTCATTTTGAGTTCAAGTTAGATGCCAAAGGCTATGGAAAAAGAAGAGAAGGACTGGAAGAGATGATAAAAAGAAATGCAGAAGGAAAATACTCCTTATGGCTGCCATGCAAGCTCTCATTCTGAGGGTGGAGTTTCCAATAAAGCCTTCAGTGTGACACTTTTTACGTATGAGTTGCTTGTAAGAATTATTATTTTGAAATTTTTTTATTATAGTAAACATAGATTTAGAAATAACAACTAATATACCTTCTTTAACAGATTATAGGAAAGAAAATAATTTAAGGAGCATGGGTTCTCCCCCACTCCCCCTAGCACCCTCACTGGTGTTGTTCTTGTTCAGCTCATGTTTGGGTATTCTTCTTGCCCACACATAATGTTTAGCTTCTGACAGTACTAAGAAACCCAATCTCACAGCAAACTCTGATCCTCTAGCCCTGAAACTACCTCTTCCTTCTCTTCTGCAGTCTTTCCCGACTCTTATATGTGGGAGTATTGTATATTTAGTTCATATCCCACAAGCTTAAATTAGAGAGTGTTTCTTCTATTAAATGAATAAGACACACAGTTGTAGAACTTAGCCTAAAAGGGAACACATGCTGACAGTTGAGCAGAGGAAAAGAATGAATTTGAATACTAGCTTCCTTTCTTACTTCTTTCCTGACCTCAACAATACCTTTCATGAATTGAGCTACAGTTTGATTTGATGTGTCATAATTCTTAATATCTGAGATTCGAGAGTTGATATTCTTTCGTTTTATTTTTCCATGTTTCACTAAACCTGATTCTAACCTCTCATTATAAAAATGACAGGACCCAGGCCTTATCTCTAACATTTAAGTTATAACTTAAGACTGGTGACAAAAGTCACCTTTTAACAAAACTCTGTTGCAACAGGAGTCAACGTCTCCCAAATGCTGATGTGTAATTAACGGGGAACAATTGTCATTAGATTTTTTTAAAAAATTCCAGTTTTTTACCAGTTGACTAGTGTGATAATTGTTACATGATATTATATTATTGCACACAATATGTTCTTGATAGAAATACACATTTGATAGATGCTAGGATAGCAAATATCAGGCCCCTCTGATACCACTTCTCCCACTATATAACATTTGTCAGAGTAATAGAGATTAATTTTACCAGTTGTGATTTATGAAGATTCTAGAAATACAAATATAACAACAATTTCATATAATTAGAAAAATAAAATTATTAATGAGAAAAATTATAGAAACCTGACATAATGAATGGAAAAATGTTGTAAGGGGCAAAAATTAGAGTATGGAAAAAGAACATGTTATATATTAAATGTAGAATACAGAAGTGAAATAAGAGAAATATGAGAAAATTATGAAATATTTAATGGACATGAGATTTATGTTCTTGTTTTCTACTATTTTTTCTGACAAGGGTTATGACGTACATTTACAACTACTACACTCAAATCAAAAAATATATTCTAAGTTTAGTGAAACAATCATCTGAAAAATATTGAGCTTAAAGCCAGAACTTTACTATTCTTTAAAAGGTAAGCTTCACAATAGAACTGCTCCTTCTGTATAATTTTTAAAATATGCAAGCTAGGTTCATTTTGTGGTCTTCCCTTTTGTTAACATTTGGTAAAGCTTGGAAGACATTTAAAAGATAACAAAGTATTCTATTTCATACTTGTGCCTCTCTTGTAATCTCCTATCATTTTTGAAGTTTTACTAGATACAAACAGAATGGCTCTTCCATTTGTACTATCTGAAAAACATGGCATTAAAATTAAGAGTAAAAATAAACTCAGATAAAATTAAGAATTCTTATACACATGTCAGTAAAGTGAATATCTACCTGAGAAACACACACCTGTATAGAACTTTAGATAATTATAAAACTATTTATCATTTTTAAAGGTGACAGAAATTAAGGTATATAATTCTGTTAAAGTAAGATATCACAGTTACTCTGGTAAACAACTGGAGAACCTGGCTCTGCCCATGGACATTTACTGAAAGCATAGGTCTCAGATAAATATATTATAAAGCTATCAAGTTTGACATCTTATTTTCAGTTTCAATGTTCTGTGGTTTTAGAAGTAGAAGCAATGAGTAAGGAATGAAGCCTGTTTGTGTATCGTTTGCTGTGTGGGTGGGTGACTAGTCATTTAATCAACTGACCTCAAATTTTATCTAGAACAATCAATATCTCTGTGGTGATAGCATTAGACACTCATCCTGTTAAATGTATTACAACTCTTCTAAGATTTAAAAAAAAGTATCTAAAACATTAGGTCTGACACTTTTCATATCAGGATATTGTTGGGAACTCAGAACTTGCCCTAAATTGCTAGATATGTGCTGGGCTCCTGACACATATGTTGTTTTTAGCCACTCTATCAAAATATAGTGGGGATTTTCTATTAAATGTAGCATCACAGAGCTAAAAATAACAAAATAACTGGTCAGGGAAAAGAAAGCACTAGATAAATGCATAAACTTAACAAAACTTTAAAAATGTGCTTAGAATGTACATTCATATTCAATATTTTAAGATAATGCCACTATTCACACACAATTTTATTTTAATAAGTATAGAAAATGGCCACAAGTAAGCTTTAGTAATAATATTCTAGTGTGCTCTAAAGAAAATGTCAGGCCTGTAAAACACTTTTTATACATTAGAAAGTATTGTAGCCCATGAGACTAAAAGACCGTCCTTCATGTATCTGCATATGTAATTTTGTCTTTCCTGAGAGAAAAAAGTCATAAAAGCAATCTTTTGTTCCACGCAGGTTTTTTTTTTCTGTATCATAATGAGGAATGCAGATGGGAAGTTTATATTGGGTAGTGGGTGACAGGAGGAGAGAGGTTTGTTTTGGAATGGATGGAAGTGATTTCAAGCTCCAACCCTTTGAAATAAAACAAGATACATTTGTCACAGACTATTCAGTGGCTTATGGTCTGTTCATGGGCTCAGATTTGGTTAAAGCTAACTCTTTTTCTGGATGAAAAACTAGTGGAGAACAAACACCAGTAAGTGAGGCTTCAGGCTAATAAATGCATTGTAAGCTTGCAGACAGGAACACGTGAAGGGCTTCCAAATCTCTCCAAGAGCCTATCTAATACTGCCACTGGTAATTTCTCTCTTGAAAAGGTAAAACAGCTACTATCCAGTAAAGTTCCATATTATGTGGGATATTTATTTAAATACACATATTTTTAATGTATATGATGTAATAAATATAATGACGTGATATATATATATATATCTGTGTACATATGCATCTCTAAATTTTTAGTCAGTAAAAGTGGAAGAGAGTTCTATACATAATTATTTTTATTTAATTTTTATTTGTGGATGTATCTGCTGGTAGAGGATCCCTGGAACTAGAGTAACAAGTGATTGTGAGTCACGTGATATGACCAAGTCCTCTGCAAAGAGTGCTGAGCCATTGTTCTGGCCTCACTCTCTACAGAATTTATCATAGGTAGAAATATTGATGGCAGTGAAGTTACATAAAAATTGGCTTATGCATTCAATTTTTTGGTTATCATATGATATGTAAGTGTTTTGAGATTTAAAAGTTAGTATGTGACATTGTTCTTCACTCACATAATTAACATTGGCCTAATAGTTGTATTCACAAAATAGTTAAATAAAATTGTTCAATATTCATACATTACTTGGAGGCCACAGCCTCAGTCACTTTCTATTATAGTGCTGACCCTTAAATATTGTAGTGTAGTATCCTCATCTTACAAAATCTACTATGTGAGAGAAGAGAATGTCTTTGACTTCTCTGCCTCATGCAGCCTAGACATGAGAGTTGGTGCCTATTCTCTAAGCAACTCCTTACATTGTGTTTGGTTGATGTCTTGGGAGACTTACTTTACGGAAGGCAAATAGAAGAGTAGTGGATCTGGGGAACATTTGAGAAGGTGTGACAGGGAGAAAGGAGAGAGGGAAAACTGTGGTCTGAATATATTGTGTGAGAAAGTTAAAAACAAACAAGCAACAACAAAACCCACTGTGCTTAAACATTGCATTACTACAGAAACGGTTCCTGAGAGAGGTTATTTTCTACCATGCTACCATGCTACCTGAAAGAATGCAATTCCATATTCTCTGCCTGTTTCTAATAGTGGTGTTCAGAGAGTTCCTTAGCCTCTACTCTTTTTTTTTTTTTGTTGTTGTTGTTAGATATTTTCTTTATCTACATTTCAAATATTATCCCTTTTTCTGGTTCCCCTCTGAAAACCCCCTATCCCCTCCCTCTGCCCTCTCCTTACCCACCCACACAGTCCCACTTCCTGGCCCTGGCATTCCCCTACACTGAGGCATAAAGCCTTCACAGGACCAAGGGCCTCTCCTCCCACTGATGACTGACAAGGCCATGCTGTGCTACATATACAGCTGGAAACCATTAGTTCCACCATGTGTACTCTTTAGTTGGTGGTTTAGTCCCTGGGAACACTGAGGGTAGTTCATATTGTTGTTCCTCCTCCTATGGAGCTGCAAACCCCTTCAGCTCCTTGGGTCCTTTCTCTAGCTCCTACATTGGGGACCCTATGTTTAGTCCAATGGTTGGCTGTGAGCATTCACCTCTATATTTGTCAAAAACTGGTAGAGCCTCTCCAGAGACAGCTATATCAGACTCTTGTCAGTCTGCACTTGCGGGCATCAATAATAGTGCCTGGGTTTGGTGACTGTATATGGGATGGATCCCCAGGTGGGGCAGTCTCTGCATGGTCATTCCTTCAGTCTCTGCTCAACACTTTGTCTCTGCAACTCCTTCCATGGGTATTTTGTTCCTCCTTCTAAGTAGGACCAAAATATCCACACTTTGGTCTTCTTGAGTTTCTTGTGGTTTGTGAATTGTGTCTTGGTTATTCCGAGCTTCTGGGCTAATATCCACATATCAGTGAGTGCATGATATGTGCATCATGTGTATTCTTTTGTGATTTGGTTATCTCACTCAGGATGATATTTTCTAGTTCCATCCACTTGCCTAAGAATTTCATGAATTCATTGTTTTTAGTAGCTGAGTACATTTACTTCATTGAGTAAATGTACCACATTTTCTGTATCCATTCCTCTGTTGTGGGACATCTGGGTTGTTTCCAGCTTCTGGCTATTATAAATAAGGCTGCTATGAAAGAATAAACTACACGGGCATAAAACAGGTCCAGAGGAGAACTTTACTGAACCTAGACATTTTATTACTTTCTGCTCTTTAATTCCTGTAGAGCAGTTTGATCAATTTTTTCCTACTGTTTCAATGGACAAATAAACTGCTCTTTTGTCCCTCCCTCTTTCTTTTCTTTCCCCCTTTCCTCTATTCTTTCATTCCCTTTTTTTTTTTTTTTTGGTCTAAACTCTTCTCATAACAGGTTGTATGCTCTATGTAAACTGTCAACAACACTGAGCCAGGTTGCCAAATTTTTTTCTGATCTGAATCCCGATACCTTCCATCATGTTACTATTTTGATCATAGTTTAGGCTTTATTTTGGTTTCACCTTAAAGTAATTTTCTAAGAAAACTTACATGGAGATAAACTTTCTGAGCCCCAGCCAGAAGTATAATCATTGCTCTCGACTGACACATCGACTACTTTAAAGTTCTAAGTCCTATTAAAAGCACAGCTGGTTTTGAATTGTCATCCTGACTCATTGATGAGAAGTCTGACGTGAGTCTTGGTTACCATGCCTTGTTGCTCATGTTTGTTCTTTTCTCATATTTTAATCTTTGGATGATTTTTTTTCTTTATAACATACAATATAATAGAAACAATTCTGGAATAAATTATTCTGTTAGGACGATTGAATAGGGACTTGCTTCTTCAGTTTTCAGGTAAGAATTTTTGTCTGTTTCATGATGTATTCGGTGTGTGACTCTATGTTCTCATCTTAAAAATTTTCCCAGGACTGACCTAATGTATAAGATCTGTACACATACTTAGGTTTCCTCTTTGAAGAAGCACAGATACCTTTAAGTATTCAATTTGTTGTAATAATGTAGTTGATCCCAGTTTTTGCTACACAAATTGATCCCAGCAGCAGTGGTTTGTTCCTGCTACCCAATCCAGTGCTTTATATTCCTGAATAAGAGACACAGTCTTTATATTTTGATATGCCTTTAACAGCTCAGTGGCTGGGCCACTTCGAAACCTCCAAGTGGCTAACACATTCCCCCTTCCTCTATGTTCCTGAGTTATTGCTTACTGAAGTTGTCTTAGACCCAGTCAGAGGCAGGGAGACCAGACAAACATAAAACAAGTGGCGTTAGACCAAATCTACAACAGAACAGTAAGCTAACTCATTAACGTTTATTAAACGCTTTATTTGGTGCAATTGGTATGGGAGACATATAACTAAATAAAAATCATTTCTTTGTAAGAATCAACTTAAAATAGTGACATCCATTAGTTCAGTGCCTACCAGCTTTCTGGGGGTATCAGAATATAGTGGACAATCAACATAACATCTTAGAGTATGGCAGGAAAGTGAATGAAGAAAGGAATGACACCCATGCCTGAGAGGGTAGAAGCTGAACATGGACACAGCTGAGTCACAATGTAGCAGCAGAATATGGAATACATGATGAATCATGTCCAGCTCTTTCAATGTACAGTACTAACTAAGCTAAGAGAGTAGAGGAAACTAGTCTGAAATCAAGTGTCTGATTTCACAGTACTCTTTAATACTATTTACATTTTGCAAAAGATGTTTAATCTTTCCAGGAAATAAATGGATCCATACATAATAAACTGTTTGACCTAATATCTAGTATGTCGTTATTATTCCATTAATGTTAATGGTTATTATTATTATCGTATTTAATACTTTGGAATCTTGCCCTACAGATTAAACATTTATCAGTACTGTGACAACATGAAATTAGTAACAATTACTGCCACAAGCATTCACATACAAATATAATTCTAGTATGTAAAAATTCTTTGTAAATATTATTGTATTCCATATGTAATAACACAAATGCCAATGCAAGTTAAGGGTCAGTAATTTTTATTGACAGTGTTTCCAAAACACTGGAAGGAGGATTAGATTTCTACCATGTTATCACTGTCCATTTCCCATCAGTAAGTATATAACAACAGTATTTCTCTGAGTAGTAAAAGTCCCTCTGGCAGTCAAGGTCTTCATGTTGTTGAATAAAAATGACCCAAATATCAATTTAAGCCAAATGCACTACACCTTGCAATGCACTGAGTCACTGACCCTAACAATGTCAGTGTATTTGTTCTAAACAGCTCTACTAAATGACTATACAGGGAAGTAGTTAAGAGCACAACTCATGTAGGATTAATGTACTTAAAGATTACCAAATGCTGGGAGAGGAACAAACCTCAGTGAGCTAAGAATTCAGTCACTTCTGATTCTGGGGAAGAGCAGAAAATCTGTAGAAAAGTTTTTGACATGGAGAGAATTTGGGAAGCCTTTCAGAAAAGCACCTGCCTACTGGTGTTGATGTGCTTACACATTTGAAGACTGGTGGGACAGCATGGAAATTTCTGTTTTGTGAGTCATAACATTCATCCTAGATCTGTCATTCAAAGGACTGTCATACAATTTCTGTCCACAAAATAATAATTGTACCCAAATATTATACTTGAAACAGTTACTGAAAAAAATAGAGGAAATGATATTTGAAATCACCTTAATCTTTTTATTAATAATTTGCATTTTCCCATGATTCGTTCCATGTTATACTTTCAGGGTACAAATGAAAAATTTAAATATCTTAGACATTTCTCTTTTTAAGGTGACATATTTATGAATAGTTGAGCTTTTCATACATTTTGAGCATATTCACTCCTTTAGAGTCCTCTAAGATTCACATGTTTTACTTCTATCTCACTACCCACCAAATGTTTTCTTCCAGTTCTCCCTCTTTCCCTCCTTCTTTCTTCTTTACCTGACTTTTCTTTATACTAAATACAGAAAAGTCCTTCCTTGCCACCCTCACCCCATATGACCACATTCTTTCCTTTTTTGTATTTCATGTCTATCAATTAGAACTACAAAAGAAAAATAAATTAAAGTCCATCTGTGTTTGCAAAGTGTAATAATTTTTAAAGAATTTAGTAGCAAAGCAAATAAAATTAACATAGTTTGACAATTGTTTATATATTTTAGCTGTAGTTCTTCTATATTCTCATTACTTTTAATAATTATATATTAAAATGTATATAATATAAAGCATATGCTTACAAAGATACATGGAAAAATATGTGCTTACAGATCTAGGGAAAGAAAGAAGAAAGGCTTTAGTTATTTAAGGCTATGGTTCTTCAAAACTATAGGTATATATTTTATAAAATAATACTTTCTAAGTTATGCCTTATATAGTAATCCATTTTAGTATGTGTTGGGAATTATACAGAAGTCTGAATTTATATAAATAAGATATTCATGTAATTCAGACATGCTCAAGAAGGTGACTTAGCAATATTTAATGGCAATTTTGCTTGCATAACTAGAGAAGAATGGTCACCATACTGGTATTTAATAAGCTGAGATCAGGACCACTACAAATATTGTCTAAAGACTCAAAGCATCCTCCATGACCAAATGTCTATATGCTAAAATTGGAAACTCTCAGTGCAGTGCTTAACATAATCCCAACAGTCATCTTCACTACTTTACACAATGGGGTATCACTCAGCTATTAAAAACGATGTATTCATGAAATTCATAGGCAATAAGTGGAACTAGAAAATATCATCCAGAGTGAGGTAACCCAGTCACAAAAGAACATACACAGTATGCACTTACTAATAAGTGGATATTAGCCCAAAAGCTCAGAATATCCAAGATACAATTCACAAACTACATGAAGTTTAAGAAGAAGGAGCAAATACGGAGAAAAAGTATAGAGCAGAGACTGAAGGAAAGGCCATCCAGAGACTGCCCCACCTGGGGATCCATCCCATATACAGTCACCAAACCCAGACACTATTGTGGACCCCAACAAGTGCTTGCTGTATGGAGTCTGATATAGCTGTCTCTTGAGAGGCTCTGCCAACTCTGACAAAAACAAAGGTGGATGCTCACAGCCAACCATTGGACCAAGCACATGGTCCCCAATGGAGGAGTTAGAGAAAGAACCGAAGGAGCTGAAGGAGTTTGCAATCATATAAGAAGAACAACAATATCAATCAACCAGACTACCCAGAGCTCCCAGGGACTAAGCTGCCAACCAAAGAGTACACATGGAGGGACCCATGGCTCCAGAGGACATATGTAGTAGAGGACA
>JADRCD010178861.1:0-10821 GCA_019843815.1 Montemys delectorum
TTTTTTTTTTTTTTTTTTTTTTTTTTTTTTTTTTTTTTTTTTTTGGTTTTTCAAGACAGGGTTTCTCTGTGTCGCCCTGGCTCTCCTGGAACTCACTCTGTAGACCAGGCTGGCCTCGAACTCAGAAGTCCACCTGCCTCTGCCTCCCAAGTGCTGGGATTAAAGGCATACACCACCACTGCCTGGCATTGGTTGCTCCTTCCAGAGGTCCTGAGTTCAATTCCCAGTACCTATGTAGTTGCTCATAACCATGTGTGATACCTTTTTCTGATCTCAGTGGGCGGCAGACACACATGGGATGCATGACTATGCATGCAGACAAAACATTCACACACAAAATAATATAAAATAAATAAATCCTTTAAGCTGGATGGTGGTAGTGCATACTTTTAGTCCCAGCACTCGGGGGACAGAGGCAGGCAGAGTTCTGTTGAGTTCGAGGCCAGCCTGGTCTTCAGAGTGAGTTCCAGGACATCCAGAGCTGCACAGTGAAATCCTGTCTTGAAAGACCAAATAAATAAATAAATCTTAGGATAGAAGGGAGGAAGGACGGAAAGAAGGAAGGAAAGAAGAAAAGACGGCCAAGGGCATTTTGTAAGTTCGTCCTATGTCATTAGCTAATACTGAGCACTTAGCAATATCTCTCTGGTGACCATGTGAATATGAGAAAGCCCCAGGATTGCCCCCTTGCCCATGGCACAGCCCTGCCTGGGGCTTCCTCCCTCCTCTTCCCCTACCTGAACGCAAGTATGGAGCCAGGACACAGGCGGTGTCCTCTGGGAAGTCCCTGTCCTTCCAGAGAAGTAGCAGTCACTGTGGAAGAGCATGCATGCCCTAGGACAGAGCTGGGATACCTCCTCATTCAGCTCTGAACTTGTCCCCACGGGCTTGCACTCCTCTACTCCTCCCCCTCCTTGCCACTCCCCCATTCCCCCCTCCCCACCCCCATTGGCTCCCAGGCAGCCTTCTCCTCCCACTGCCCTCTCAGCTGTGGCCTTTCTGAGACCAAGCAAAACAAAACTTCAAGAGCCTGAGAAGGATGCTCCCCGTGGGGTGGTTGACAAAGCAGAGACTCATTGAGAATCCTGCCACCTCTTGGCTATGGGACTTTGGCCGGTTCCCTCACCTCCCCAGGCAGTCTCAGTTACTCAGGAGGCTGAGGCAGGGTTGCTCAGCCCAGGAGTTCGGGACCACACCATGCATTATGGCAAGAGCTTTTTATTGGGAGGGAGTTCAGTGGGACCCATTCCTTTGGGCTAACTCTACAGGAAACAAACGGAAGCATTTGCTACTTAGCTCGGAGCTTGGCTCAGAGTTAATGTCTAATAAATCATGGTTCCTGCTCCCTGGAGCAGACAGAAAACGAGACAGGGAGTTATTAATAAGGACAGTGGCATTAAGGGTCCTGGCTCCTGTCCTCCTGGTGCCAGGTGACATTCAAGGACACCTTGGCTTCTCTGTGGAGCCAACAGGGGTCCGTCAGTGTCCACCCTCTTTGCAAACTTGACATCCTTTGCCCCATGGAGTGATTCCCATAACAGAGCCTCACCTTGGCGCTGTTAAACTTGCCTCCCCTTGGCCCACGGGGTATGGGGACCTGAAGTTAGGGGACCCTGAGCCTGTAGCCTTTGGTGTCCTTCCTACTCCTCGGCCAACAATGACTGCTTCCCAAGCCAGTTGCCATGTACAGCTGCCTGAGCAGAAATACTCACGTGGGAGAGGCTGAGGAGTCGTGGGGTTGGGAGTAAAGGCAGAAGAGAGATTGGCGGTTATGTTTTCTGAGCACCTACTAAGCATTAGGACTGTGAGACTGAGGGAAGGGCAGTGAGGGGCTCCAGCCGTTTAAGCAAGTAGGGAAGCTGGTTCCCAGAGCTTGGGAGCTGTGTCCAGGGACTGGGACAATTCCATCGGCTAATGATGAGTTAAAAAAAAAAGGGGGGGGTAACCCCAGAGAGACCTGACACAGGGGATTCCCAACTGTTTGGCTCCCAGGAAGTGGGTAGAGGCAAGTCGTAGGTGAACATTCTGGTAACTGGGCCCTGAGATAGCACAGGCCAAAGAGAGGCAACCAAGAAGAAAACAGGAGCGCAAACGTGGCAGCCGGAAGCTTCCAGCTCAGATTCCTCAGGTGGGGGACTGTCTCGGCTTCTGAGGAGACCCCATAAGTCAGGGGCTCAGACTTTGGCCCTGCAGCTTCTTTCTGTGGCAGAGACATCCTTACAGACCCCCTAGAGCCCCTCCCTCCAGGGAAGGGCTTTTTGAGCACTGTGGATCTAGTAGCCACCCCCACTTCTTGTGGACCTTCCAGGTCCCAAAGGACTGGATCTCTCCAGGGTCACAGAGGTCACGGGGAAAGAATTTGGAGGTCAGAGTGCTGCCCCTCCCCCACTGGATGCTTCAAAGACAGAACTTCTGCAACAGGGCAGTCCCTGCCTTGAAGTCCCAGGCGCTTCGGGGGATACAGGGGCTGGGGGAGGAGGGAGACAGCCACCAGATGCCTGGAAGAGAACTCCAGAAAAGCAGCTGCCAGCAATGTGGATCCCAGTCAGGAGAGGGAGGAGCTTCCACCCAGCATCTGGACATTGCTGCTTCCGGCTGTGTCACCAGCCGCTCACACAACCCTTCTAAGCTCCGCACTGTCACCTGTCAAAGCAGTGGGCTGGATCTCCATCAATCACAACGTCCTGACAACTCCACCCCTCCATATCTGCTGCCTCTCCCTCCTCTACCTTGCCAGCCCTAGGCATGACCCTCCCCCAGGCCCACCTCTACCCAAGGGCCAGAATGGGCCTGACAAAAGGCAAGAAAGAGAGCTCGGCACTAATTCAAGGGAAACGCCACTCTACCAACTACCAATTTTTGCCTCTTCCTTTCAGGGCTTCAGTATGACCTTTGGCATGGAAGAAATAGTCGGGCTTGAATGTACACAAGGCCTCATGGCTCCACATTTATTGTTCTGGGGGCGTTAGGGTGAAAGCTCTCACCTGGCTTGGAGGACTTTGCAGAGCCCCAACCCCTGGCCATCTCCTGTTCCCCTCACCCTTGCTGTTGATTCCACAGAGCAATACTATGTAGGTCATCCACCTCAGGGCTTTTACATACATATATTCTCTTGGCCAAGACTCTGTCTGTGAGCCATGTCTTGTTTTGTTTTGTTGTTGTTGTTGCTTTTTGTTTTTTGAGACAGGTTTCTCTGTGTAGCCCTGGCTGTCCTGGAACTCACTCTGTAGATCAGGTTGGTCTCAAACTCAGAAATGTGCCTGTCTCTTCCTCCCAAGTGCTGGGATTAAAGGCGTGCACCACCACCGTCCGACATTTCCTTCTTTCTTCCTTCGTTCTTTCCTTCCTTCCTTCCTTCCTTCCCTCCTTCCTTCCTTCCTTTCTTCCTTTCTTTCTTTGGTAGTAACAACTCTCCTGCCTGGGGACAGGATGGCCCCTCAGCCTTTGTGCTTACAGCACATGCTGCTCTTAATCAGACAGCCTATGTCTAGTTCTTACTGGGTACTCAAGAAACGGTAGGCATTGTCACTGCTGTGAGTTACTTATGTATTTATCTGTACGTGTTTGTTTGCATGTGTAAAGGTCAGGGCTCCGTTCTCTCCTTACATGTGTGTATCCTAGGCATCGAACTCACACTGCCAGGTGTGGTGACAAGTGCCTTTACCTGCTGAGCAATCTTGTCAGCCCTTCTCTGATGCCATTAGTCTCCCTAACAGTGGTTGGCAGCTTGGAGCCTCTCTTCCAGCGCTTCTAAGCAGGAGGCAATAGGGTGCTGGGAAGCACGAAGCCTCGGCAGCTCAGGGATGCAGGTTCTAATCTCAGCTTAGCCACTATACTAGGTACATTTCCTGATGTTGAGATCAACCTCGGGGAGGCGGGGGCGGTGGGGGGAAAGCAACATAAGAGAGGCTTACAGTTCAAGACAAGATCTAGGGCTCAGATGGCTCAGTGGTTAAGAGCACACACTGCTCTTGCAAAGGACCCGAGTTCTGTTCCCAGCACCCATGTTAGACAGACACCTGGAACTCCAGCTCCCCTCTGTGGGCACCTGATGCAGACAGAGATACACACAAAGATGTTCGTGCTTGCAGGGAAGGCAAGAGTTGGGCAACAAGTGGCAGCTAGTCCCACTGTATCCAGGTCCAGAAGACTACTAGCTCAGCTTCCTCTTTCTGGTTCAGTCTGGGATCTCCAGGCCTCGGAATGAATGATGCTGTCCACAGTCAGGGCAGGTCTTCTCAACTCAGCTAATCCAGGGTAGAAACTCTCTAATGGATGCACCCAGAGGTTTGCCGGCTAGGTGACTCTATATATTAAGTATTACAGCCACTTTAAGTTGGCTTTGGGCACACTGCCCAAACTCCCTGAGCCACCATTTCCTCCTTTGAGGATTCCCAAGGTCGTCATGACTGTTAGAAAGGGAACCTCAAGACTCCCCGACTTCTTTACATCAATTTCCTCAACTGAGTGATATTCTGATGGTGGAAATGACAAAACGAAATGCCAGGGGACAGTGCTGGGTCACACACAAACAGCTGTATAACCAGTTGGAATGTCTCAAGTGAAACCTGCCACCCCCGCATGGCGAGACTCAGGGAGTCCACTGGAAATGCAGGTTTCTGAACCCCACTCAAAAACCTAATGAATCAGGATCTCTGGAAAGAAAGTAAAGATGCCCTGCTTGCCACTGTCCCTCTTGGTGGCCAGTGTCCTTCTTGGTGGCCTTGGTAGCTCTCCCACACACCCGAGGACCCAGAAAGCAATGCCGGTCGGTCTGCTTCCATGACCCTAAAATCCCAAGGGGTCCTGGCACAGGATGACAACACTGTCACTAGAAAGGTGTCACATCCCAGACTGCTCCTACCAGCTTAAAAAAAAAAAATGACGCGCGCCTCACAATTGGACCTGTCCAGACGCAGACTCCAGTCCTTCCACAAGCTTAGCCTGTGACGCCGAACACTGGGTTCATCCCTTAAGAGCAGCCTTCCCTGCATCCAATGGCCTCAGAGTTGTTGCTATGAGCAGGGGAGGTGCTGGGTGTGGGGCAGAGTGTTCCCAAAAAGCAGAATGGGAAATGCTCCCCTGTAGGCCTCCCTGCATCGCCTCGGTAGCAACAGGCACACACGCTAGGCATGGAATCAGTGCATCCTGGAGGCGCCCCAGCCATCTAGTAAGGCAGAGCCTCTCCCTGGTGGAGGGCAGATGTTTACTGTAAACAGAGATGTTTAACCATGGGGTTAAAGAAAGCAACTGGTGAACTGTCTAAGGCTCTGTGGAGGGACCAGGACATAGTCACATCTCCCAGAGCAGATGTGCAGGGCAACAGGACCGACATGCCCTGTGGGTGAGACGTAGTAGACTCTGCAGCCAGGCTGGGCAGGTTCACTCCCGGCTCTGACACTCCTGGCTCTGCCTGACCGGTAAACTTCAGCTCAAACAGCAAATCCCTGGGTCCAGTTAGCTGCCCATTCCTCTGGTTCTTTAAAGGTTCCCACCCGCACACCTACACAATACCTTCCAACAAGTTCCCTGCTGGCGCGTCTAGCTCTCCCCCCACGCCCCACTCCCTCACTCGTGCCTCCTGGAGAGCTCAGAGGCCCCATGCCTGGCACCAGATGTTAGTTTTGTTAGAGTCCCACTGCTATCTGCCTTCCAAGTCCCCTTCCTCCCGCTTCTAACCACCTCTGTCCTAATTCCTCTTCCTCCCTTTGATGCTGACCCTGGATTTGCTAGGGTTCAAACTTTTGGATTTGTTTTCCTGAGGGTCTCCATCTGCTCATCCCAGAGTTGTGCTGAAGAAAGACTTTGGAAGACCCACTGTGACTTTCCTCCCATGGAGGATGAAGCCCAGGGTCCACACAGCTGCCTCGGCAGAATGACTGTGAGGGAAAGTAAACTGAAGGAGTAAACTGAAGGAGAGTAACGACCAAGACACGTGGTGCTTAAGAACTTGGACCCGAGTCCATAAGATGGCTCAGCCGCCACACACAGGCACACACACAAAGCAAACATCCAAGTTCGAATCCAGTTCCCAGAACTAGAAAGATGACTCAGTGGTGAAGAGCACTGGCTGCTCTTGCCGAGGACCCAAGTTCAATTCCTAGCACCCACATGGTGGCTCCCAACTGTCTGTAACTCCAGTTCCAGGAGATCCAATGCTCTCTCTGGCCTCCCTGGACTTTGTGCATATCTGGTGCGTATACATACTTATATATACACATACATACATACATGTTATGTACATACGTATATGCAGGCTAAACGTAAGATAAAAGTAGATAAAATATTTTAAATCCAGTTTGGCCACGTTCTGGCTATAAGAGACCAGTAGACCTCTGTGCCTCAGTTTCCCCAACTACCAAACAGGAATGATGGTAAGTTCCTTCTGGGGGGGAGGCTGATGGAAGAATTTATACCATATCATGCTTAGTCCTGTACCTGACACTCTGCAACTCCTCAACAGAATCATCATTATCACTGAACTGCAAAGAGGGGCAACCCCCACGGAAAGATCAGGAACAGCTCTGAAGCAGAGGCACTGGGCAGCCACCAAGAGCCTCCAACCAAGCCCTGAGCCTTCTCTGGAGCCACTCGGCCTGGCTGTCCTCATATCATTTCTGTCGCCGAGACAGAGCAATCTAGGGGAGAAGGGTTTGTTTCCACTCAGAGGAGACTGAAGAAGGAGAAAGGAGGGGAAGGGAGGAAGAGGCCACCATGAGAGGAGATGGACCATGAGCACATGGCCACGAGAAACGGCAAGTAACAAGGGACATAACGGCTGGGATGTCCCTTGTTAGAACAACTCCAAACCCATCCAATCTAGGCTTACAGCTTATAAGTAAAATACCAGGCTTGTATGTCTTTCAGAGGGGCTAGCCAGAAGATAGTAATTTATATTATATAAGATAGGCCAACAACATGAAGCTCCTCACCTCTTCTACCCAAACCCCTCAGGGAAATATGGAGAAGAGCATGGGCACAAGTACAGCCCCTTCTGGCTCGCCCAAAGACCTAAGACAGAGCCTTGGGAATAGAGTTTGCCTTATGAGCAAGATGTGTCCTACCTCAGAACCCACACAAGAAAAGCTGTGGGTGGGGTGGCTGGAGCCATGACTAATCAATCACTCTTGCAGAGGACTGGGGTTTGGCTTCTGGCACTCCATCAGGTGGCTTACAACCACTTGTAACTCCAGTTCTAGGGCATTCAGTGTCCCCCTCGGGGACACCTACGTGCACATGCTGTGTGCAAACTCATGTAAGCACATACAAGATAGATAGATAGACAGACAGACAGACAGACAGACCTTTAGTTAAAGAAAGAAAAACTAGGCATGGTGGTGCATACATATAATCCCCAAATTAGGAAGGCAGAGACAGGCAAATTTCTCGGACTGGACGACCAGATGGCCTAGCTGACTCTCTGTTTTAGCAAACAACAACAACAACAAAAAAGGAGAGCAGGGTAGACAGTTCACGTGCATGGATGCGCACGCACATACACATGCACATGTATGCACACATGTACAATACTTAGGTCAGAACCATCACAGCAGCGACAGTCCCCATCACTAAAGACTCGCCCCGTTCACCACTTCCAGGTCTGAGAACTTGTCATCCGTCCTCAACCGTACCGCACAGTGGAAGGTGTCAGCACCCATCCCAGGTCAGGGATGCCCGCCCATTCACCAAAGGATTCACCAACCCTTGCCGGTTGGCCCCAGAAGCAACACTCTGAACAGAAAGAACACAGGATCGAGGACCTGGATCCAGCTCTGAGTCACTGGACTGAACTTGCTGGGTGGCCCACGACTAGCTCTTGTCCTCTCTGAGGCTTTTTGTGTGTGTGTGCGCGTGTGTGTTTAAAAGTTTGGTGCAAGGGAGCGCAATACTGACGGTGCACATGTGTGTGGTGTGTGTGCCTACGTGTATATGCAGGTACATGCTTCCATGTATCTGTGGAGGTCAGAGGAGGACAGTGGGTATCCTACTTTATCAGGCTCCATCTTTTCCCCTTGAGCTAGGATCTCTCACTGCACCTGGAGCGGGGCTGGTAGCCAGCAAGCCCCTTCGACCTTCTTATCTCTGACCTCACAGTTATGAGTGTATGGCCACACCCTTCTCTTTCCATGGTGTTGAAGACTGGAAGCCAGGTCTTCATACTTGAGCAGCAAGCAGCAGCATCTTACGATCCCCATCTCTTTGTCTCCCCAAGAGGAAGTAAGTCTAGAGGACGCCTACATTCCATTCCCAGAGACTTCTGTTGAACTCTCTTGCCCTCTTATGTCTCCCCCACCCTGCCCACTGTTCCTGGAAGCACAAGAGGAAGTCCACTGACCACCTAGATACTCAAGGAAGAAGTGCCATCCAGGAACCTCGAAGCCACAGAACAGCCTCCAGTAGGGCTGGAGTCAAGGACACAGAGCTTGTGTCCCTTGTAACTGTGGCCCCCTGACCTTGTTTCTCAGTAGGCAGGGGACGTAGGCTCAGGTCCTCTGGGTTCCTGGGAACTGGGCGGTGAGAAGTGGGTCACTGGGAGAATGGCAAGGCTGAGCTTAAGTGTGGGTTTGAAATGAGTCGGTCCAGCCAGTGACGACGCCGAGCCTTTCTTCCAGGAATGGTGGTCTAGGAGCATCAGCCATCCTCTGCCTCCTCCATCCCACAGCAGCTAAGACCTAGCCTCTGGAGCTGCACCAGCACAGCCACACCCTTAGGTCAGGGCACGGCTCTTATTGGACAGGGCTTCTCTGCCTTGCTCCTGCCCGCTACAGTCTATCCGCCACATAACAGCCAGGGCCTTTTTGAAACAAACCCAAAGGAGTCACTCCATAGAAGATCTCCAGGGACCTGACATCACTCTTAAAATGACATGTCAATTCTTCACTTCCCCCTCCAAATAAGGGCTCCCCTGACTAGCCCCCTTCCTATCCATCTCATCCTATTCCTGTCCCTCGATGCCGCAACTCAGCCACCCTCCACTGTAACATACCAAGTCCTCTGGCCCCGTCACAGACTCTATGCGCCTCCTGTTATTTCTGCCCCAAACTCCTCTTCCACAGCTTTACCCTGCTGCCCTCCTCCCATGTCTCCTGTTTGGCTTCCTTCCCTCTCCCTGATATGACATCTCTGGCAGTGGTGGTGTCAGATTTCCCCTTCATTGGACCTGAGCTCCTTGCAGGCTGGGAACTGATGACCACAGAGATCGTTGGATGACTTCTTACAACTCTGTAGGTGAGGATGGACTGGACTGTCCAAGGCCAGAGCTAGGGAGTGGTAGAACACACACCCAGGCTGGCCTAATGCCAAGGCTGTCTCTTCTAAATCTGCTCAGGTGGGGCAGACGCAGAGGAGAGCCCACCGTCTCTCCTAGGGCCTTCTGTTGAGGTTCAGGGCAGCTGGGGCTGAGGTTATCCTGGCCCAACCCTGGAGGTAGGAAAGCCCTATTGATGGGAGCAAGTAGTCCTCCAAATGAGGGACACCACCAAAAGCCAATGATGGAGACCTTCAAGATGATGCTTGGCAGAGGGTGGAAACTCTAGGTGGGGCAGGGGAAGATATGAGCCTAAGCCATACAGCCAATCAATGACAGGACATGCCCGTGGTCGAGGGGTCCACTCCAGGGCCAGACCCCCTTCCCTAACCTGAGGAACCTCAAGTACAGAGGAATCCAAATCTGGTTGAATGTACCTCTGGGTTTGCCAGGCCCTGAGGGCAGGGGCAGGGCTATCAAGGAGGAGTCAGGCTGAGACAAAAAGGCCCTGGAAGCACCTAGGCTAAGCACTGGGCTGGCGACAGGGAGGGGAATGGCATGCTCTGAAACGGAACACCCATGTCAGAGGACGGTGTGGCAGCTACATAAGTCAGACACGTACGGACACGACCAAGAACGTCACAGTGGCCCCAAAAGGAGAGCAGCCCAAATGTTAGTCACGGATATTTACACGTTTATGTACCCAACAGGACACAACTCAGCTTAACAAAGAGCAGATTCTGGAATAGGCTCCAGGAGCGGTCCCTCAGACACTTGGTGGTGTCTCTGAGCTGATGGGAGCCAGGCCCTGACAAGCTCTCGTGGGTTAAGAGTTGACACTGTGCAGACGCCCACAACCAAACAGTGCGTGGAGCTTGGGGACTCTGAGGGCCCCGAAGGGGACAGGGACTCCACAGGAAGACCAACAGAGTCAACTAACTTGGACCCTGGGGGCTCTTAACAGTCTGAACCACCAACCCAAAAAACATACACGGGCTGGACCTAGGCCTCCCCCCACATATGCAGCAGATGTGCAGCTTGATATTCACGTGGGTCCTGAATAACTGGTGTGGTGGTGGGAATGGGGAGGGGGCTATCTCAAAAGCTGTTCCCTGTACACGGGATATGTTCTTCTAGCTGGGCTGCCTTGTCTGGCCTCAGTGGGAGAGGAAGTGCCTAACTTCACAGAGACTTGAAGCGCCAGAGTGGGGAGAATACTTAGAAGGAGGGGGGGCGCTGTGGGAAGGGATAAACGGGAAGGGGGCAGTGATTGGGATATAAAGTGAATATGTTTTTTAAAAAAATTAAATTAAATAAAAAAGTAAGACTTGACACTGATGAAGTCCATACCAGGCAAAGAGAAGGGACGGCACTCACGCGGGGGTGGGGGTAGGGGGTGGACAGCCTGCCTGTGATGGAAGGCTGATGGGTGGGCCTGTGGGAGCTGTGAAATTGGTACCTATCTTGATCCAAATGTTATGCAGAGGAACACACTGTAGAAACCAGGCTGTGTGTGCCCTGGGAACACTGCTCACACTTATGGTAGCACTCTGTACTAATGTAATCAAAGTTGG
>JADRCD010178862.1:0-12101 GCA_019843815.1 Montemys delectorum
GAAATCCATACTAACATAGTGACTTGAAGGCTCTCTGAAATGAAGCCACGGGGTTCAAAGAAAGGTCTGTCCTAATGCAGAGAAGCTGCATCATTGGAGCGTGCATGTGTGGGGGTGGGGGTGGGGCACTAGCCAGTTTCCAGCCTGGCTGTCACAACAGCTGGAAATGTGGTGGTTCTCAGGGACAGCCTGTGGAATAGCTGATAGGATCC
This sequence comes from Montemys delectorum, assembly GCA_019843815.1. Taxonomy (NCBI): domain Eukaryota; kingdom Metazoa; phylum Chordata; class Mammalia; order Rodentia; family Muridae; genus Montemys; species Montemys delectorum. The sequence goes on from JADRCD010178862.1 coordinate 213, forward strand.
CTCAGCCGGTCTATGTGAAGCAAGGGAAGAGGGGAGAATTTTCTCACTTCTTTGCACAAGTCTGGAAGTGATTTAGAATATTCCAATCCTACGGAGACTGCAAGGGGAATCTGAGTAAGCAAGTGGATTCTACCAAGCCCTGGGCTTTCCATTGAGCATGACCAAACACACAGCTGCATGAGAACTCAATGTCTGAGGAGGGGGTTCTGTGTGGGGAAGGGCAGCTTATGGACCCCAATTTTTTTTTCTTTTTTGTTTTTTTGTTTTTTTTTTGAGACAGGGTTTCTCTGTATAGCCTTGGCTGTCCTGGAACTCACTCTGTAGACCAGGCTGGCCTCGAACTCAGAAATCCATCTGCCTCTGCCTCCCAAGTGCTGGGATTAAAGGTGTGTGCCACCACTGCCCACCTGGACCCCAATTTTTATGACCATTTGCTAGATTAGTTGCTAAGCTTTTCCTTGAATCCTCCAAATGACAGGTCCTTGATTTTCTTCACTGGGGGACAGGTCCTTGCTCCACCACTGAACTCAAGGGCGCCATGTGGTGGGCAGGTATGAAGAGAAAGTTCTGCTCAAGGTTCTGTCTCTCTGGTTGAGGTTGGGTCTTTTTGCTATGTGTTGTAATGCTAAATGCTGGCCCCAAGGCCTGGTTGGTCTCAGGAAAGAGAGAATCCGCATGTACAATGTGACCTTGCTCCTTAATTTAAAACTATGGTTAACTAATAAGGGTGCCAACAGCCACTATCTGGGTAAAAGAGACGTAGGCGGGGCTTGGGGTTGGAGGAGAACCATGAGGAGGAGAGAGGAAGGAGGAAATAAGGACAATATCATGGGGTAGGTGAGTCAGGAAAGCACGGCCATGAGGGATGGCTGATCTAAGCTAAGAGCAGTTCAGATGGGACATGACAAACTGTAATTTGGTGTTATTGGTGGAAAAATAGATTCTAATCACTTAGAGGGTAGATATCTGCCCAGCTTTAGTGCTGATTAAAGCTTATTATAAATATGAAGGTTGAGAGTTTTTATGTCTTCTGAACCTGGTTTTAGACATGTAAGAGCACTGACCCACCGTGTAATGCATAAAACTGGAGTATAAGTTTTATGAGCAATAGCCAGAGATAGTCTCCTCTAGGATGTCCCTGTCAGGGGTCCTCATCCATAGAAAAGTCGATAATGAGAGACCAGCCAAGAAGGAGGCAGACTGCCTTGCAGTGGGGTCTTTGGCACCCTGGACACAAATCTTTATACGTTTTCTTTCTATACTGGGGGACATAATGTATTTGCGTGTTTATATTGGTATGTAAGATAGATGTCACACCTGACAAATACAATGACAAATTAACACTTAACTCTGTAACGTCTAATTGTACTAGCTGAGGTTTAGTGAACTCTTCCTACCTTGTCATGTGTATGTACTCTGTCACTGGATACTCCCAGCATGCTTCAAAGGAGAGCCCCTGATGTCTACACGTCACACTCAAAGAGCTTGAACTGTGAGAAGGGAATTGCCACTGTTAAGAAAGTAATAGGATTCAAGCCCGCTATCCGACGACACCTCTGTCATCAAACATCAAAGCTGAGCTTTTCAAGACTTCGTCCTGGAGCATTCTCTCTCTCTCTCTCTCTCTCTCTCTCTCTCTCTCTCTTCTCTCCTCTCTCTCGTGTGTGCTTGTGTGTCTGTCCATGCACGTATCCCTGAGATACCTTATTTATATAAATTATTTGTCCAAATATCTCCAATCTGAAGATCCTAATCATGTAAACAGTATTACCATGCAGGTGTTTAAGTAAAATGATGAGACTATAATAAATAAATAAATAAATAAATAAATAAATAAATAAATAGGTTGTGTGTGTTTTTTATCCGGGAACTGAATAATCAGAGGTGGAGTCGACACCCTGATTGAGATTAATGACAACACCCTACTAACAATGACAGGTTCAAGTGGGTTTCTGGTTGAGGCCAATACATCACACAAAGGCCTGTTGAAGAGGGAAAGGCCCCTCTCTCCTGCCAGGAGCCCAGAAACTTCCTAGAGACACCTTCTGACCCCAGATCCAGCTCAGGCACTTTGATGGTTTGAATAAGAATGATCCCCATAGGCTCATGAATTTGAGTGTTTAGTCACCAGGGGATGGAACTCTTCGAAGGGATTGCAATGATTAGGAGTGGCCTTGTTGGAGGAAGTGTGTCACTAGGGGTGGGCTTTGAGCTTTCAAAAGCCTCTTCCAGGCCCAGTGCGCCCCTCCACCACCCACCCCCTACCCCACCTGTGTATCAGGATGTCCTTCTCAACTACTGCTTCCTGCCATGTGTGCTCCCTGTTCCTTGTTCCTGCCATGATGACAGAGGACTAAATCTCTGAAATGGTAAGCAAGCCACCATTTAGATGCTTCCCTTTGTAAGAGTTGTAGTGGTCATGGTGTCTCTTCACCATAGTGGAACAGTCACTCCAAACTAGCATAGACACTGCCTCAGCTATTACCTTCTCTTGTTTTGATAAAAACACCATTACCAAAAGCAACCTGATTTTATTTGGCTTACGTATCCAGGGTCACAGTCTACTGAAGGAAGCCATGGTAGAAAGTCAGGGCAGAAACCTGGAGGCCGAAACTGAAACAGAGGCCATGGAGGAGTACTGCTTACTGGCTTCCTCCATCTGCTTTCTTACACAACTCAGGACCGCCTGTCCAGAGGTGGCGCCACCCCCTGTTGTTCAGGCCCACCCACATCAGTTATTAATCACTGAAAACGCTCTACAGGCTTATCTGCAGGCAATCTGATGGAGGTACTTTCTCAACCGAGGCTTCTCTTCCCAGATAACTCTAGCTTGTGTCAAGTTGACCCAACTCACTAGAACAACTGACCCCTTGTCTACCTGACTCACAGACACATTACTTTAACCTTTCCTTCTTGTCTCCAAGATTTCATGTTACTATTACTATGGTAGTATAAAACATTCCAATTTTTAAAAGTCCCAATCTGGCACTAAAGTCTTAAATAATACCTGGAAAGCTGCTGATCTGTGCTGGAATCCCAAATAAATTAGCTTTAATATAGTAAAGGAATGTCTGCACAGTATAGATGAACTTGCCGGTGAAAATGAGAGCAAGCAGGCAAAAAGCAAAAGCTTTCTTTTTCCATGTGCTAGAAGATGAGACTTAGGGTGAGGCTCCCTGTCTCAAATAATCTGATCAAGAAAATTCTCTACATGAGACAGGCTGACTCCGAGACAGGCTTCAAATTGACAGTTCAGGAGACTAGGCCTAAATCTGTTTCCAAGAACCAGGCAAGTCCAGGCAAGTCAAGTCATTTAAAGGCAAGTCGGTTACTGAAAAAAACCCAGGCCTCAGGCAGCCAGTTAGAAACTGCCCTGCCATTAGAAGCTGCCCTGCCTGCCACCTGGCAGAAGGCAAGTGCAATGGGTTGGCAACAGTTTCCAGTCTTCCCCAGCAACAGTTTTCAGCTCCCCATTGAAACTGCCTGCAGTTTCACAAACTGGGTTCTCTCAGAGGGGGAAACAAAGGACCTGAAATAGAGGGTTCGAAATGCAAAGAGAAATCATGACATCAAGATGAAATAGCCCAATCAAGACTTCCCTTTACTTAGATAAGCCAGGGTTTTTATAGACACAGGAGAAACCGAAACCAAATCTCTAGATTACATGATATTTGCATAACATAAACATTGCAAAAAAGGTTCAGATGCCCAAGTCCCCAGGTTCATAAGATCTTCAGGCGGTGGGCGTGATCAAGCTTCGAGCACTTGTCTTAGCTCCCCAGGTGGTAGCCTCCAAGCAGAAACTGCCAGAAGTCCAATGGCTGAGGGAAAGGGGAAGGCAACACCCCATGTCCCAACAATGGTTCTAGAATGTCCTTAGAAATAGAGCCAACAGATTAAGAAAAACAGTCACCTACCCACTCCTGGAATCCCCCTGACGTACTTTAAATCAGGCCTTCGAGCTCACTTGGGCACCTCCATCTTGGTAGATGGTAGACCCCAGCATGCTAAACTTCTGCAGAATAAAGCCCTCTTTGCTTTCGCATAACTATTTGAGTCCAGGGTATCATTCTTCAGTGAAAAACAGATCCTTCCATAGAGGCATGCCATCAGTTTGGGTTTTGGTTGATTATACAGGGAGTCAAGTTGACAACAAAGATGAACCATCAGAGGCACCCAGTGGTAATACTACTTTGTGGTTGTGTGTTTTCTGTATGTTCATGCTTTTCCTCCCAGCTCTTGCTCCTGGAATAACAATTCCGAGACTCAAATATCTTTACAAACACTGTGGCCATCAGTTTTGGCTTGTTCTCTGACTAGCTCATAAATTACTATCCCATTTATTCTAGTCTAAGTTCTGCATGTGGCAGGTTGCCTCTGCTCAAGGTTCCATGCATCTGCTCCACCATAGGGTTCCCAGGGCCGAACCCTTCTGTGCCTTACTCTATCCCAGAATCCTTTTTGCACCCTGGACATCCCATCTTCTATTCTACCCTCTCCTATAGGCCACAGGTTTCTTATTGACAGGTGATGTATCCATACAATACATAAAATATTCTCTCTCCACTACTTCTCTATAATGCTAGCCAGTGCTGCTACAGTTGTGAGCATTTTCTGACCCAGCCTCCTGACACCCAAGGCTCTGTCTACTATGGCACAGAGGGGAGTCCAGAGTCGTCTCGGCACCACCGAATAGCTGGTCACACATGAGAGTTCCCTTGGTGCTATGGGCTGACTTGTGTCTAGCCTCAAACAAGCTGTGTTAGGACCCTAGTCCCTAAAAATCTCAGCATTTACCCTATGAAGACCTAGGTGAGTTAAAATGATGTCTTGGGTGTGGGCCCTAATCTCACAGGACAGGAGTCCCCATGAAAGGAAGAAATTTGGACTCAGGGACAGGCACACACTGATGACATGAAGAGGCAGAAGATGCCTGTCTGAGGAGGGCCACCTGACGTAGATCTTCCCTAGAAAGAGCCAGTCTTCCCACAGCTTTACCTTAAGATATACAGCTTCCAGAGACTCTAATTCTCTGCTGCCTAAGCACTGCCATTGGAGAAGCCCTGTTACAGCAGCCTCACACACTAGCGTACCTAGCTTCCGGACTGCCAAGGCCCAGGCAGGCGGGTTTGGTTAGGGTTGCTGTTGCTCTGGTGAAACACCATGACTCCAAACAACTCGAGGAGGAAGGGGCTCACTTCAGCCTGAAGTTCCACCTCAGAGCCCATCACTGAGGGAAATCTGGGTAGGAACTCAGGCAGGGCAGAAACCCAGAGGCAGAGAGCATGGGGGGAGGGGGGTGTTCCTTACTGGCTTGCTCCCTGTGGCTTGCTCAACCTGCTTTCTTATAGAACCCAGGACCACCAGCCCAAGGGTGGTACCACCCGAAATGGGCTGGGATCTCTCACATCCATCATTTATCAAAAGAAAAACACAAAAAGGAGCCACAGGCTTCCCCACAGGCCGATCTGGTAGGTGTATTTCTTCAACTGAGGTTTTCTCTCCAGTGTGTCTTATATGAAGCTGACGTGAAACTAGCCTGCACAGAGGTCATGACTGTGGATGCAAGCATCTACAACAGAGCCAGTCTCATCTCAGATGGAATCCTGCGGAGGGGTGAGAGATGTGAGCTCCACACAGGGTGACCGGTGTTACTGGGAACCCCTGAAGAGATTTGACACTGGGCTGAGTCTGTCCCAAATGTGCATGTAATGGAAACAGATTTTTGTATGCCACTCACTGGGTGTGAACTCAGAGTCCAGATGTGAAGTTCCCAGAAGGCTCTTGGCTCAGGGTGGGTAGAGGTGAAATAAGGACATTCATATTTCTGCCCAATGGGACAGTTCCTGTGTGGCTTAGAGCCCAGTGCAAAAGCAAATGCCCTAAAATAGCAAAACACAGATTTTATAGCAAAACAATAAAAAAGTTATTATAAAAATTATTAAGGGCCTCAGAAGGAAACAGCCCATAGGCTTCAAGAGCCACAATTTTTGCTGACTGAAATGATTAAAATGGTTCGTTTCTTTTCTCTTCCTCTTAATTTGTGAAAGAGTTGGCAATGTGAGAGGAGCCGATGCCACAGTCAGGGCTGTACCGCAGCTTCCTGTAACAGAGGAGGCTTTTAAAAAGACTTAGGAAGCTTCATGCCTACTTCGCCTCAGACCCAACCCTTCCCTGCCTGCCTCCACCTAAACTCATTCTTGGCTAGGATTCCAGAAACAAAACAAAAACAAAAACCAAAGAACAGTGGATTCAAAGTTAAATTTGCTTATCAGAAAAATAAGGAATTTCTTTTTGTATTTTTATATGTCTCAGATACTTCATTGGACATACATGACAAAAAATTAATTTGTTGTTTATCTGAAACTCACATTTAATTGAGTATCCTTTTATAAAACCTTAATCTGGTCCCAAAGTAAATTCTAGAGAGAGTTGTAGATAGGTATGATGGGATGCCTGAAAGGATGGAATTTGCAACATGGACAGGAGGCCTTTGAGCCCTTCTCCAGGGCCCCAAGGCCCCGCTCTTCAGAAGCTATGAGCGTAGCTGTTCTCTTCCTCCTTAGGAGGCCAAGGCTGGCGCTATCCACTGAAGCCGAAAAGAGGAGGAACAGCGACTGTCATCAGCACCCAGAGAGCCTTGAAGAAGCAGCTGGGCTCTAGGGTACAAGATAGTCAGAATCAGCCCTATAAAAATAGAGGATGAGCCAGGCCACCTGAACTCGGTAGGGGCTGCGGCAGGAACGTAGCTGAGAGGAGTCCCTGAAAGAGAGGACAGCAGGTTCACACTGTGGGGACTCAGGGCTTTGGACTAGGTACCTGAGCATCCAGCAACCCTCCTCAGCTACTTCGCGCCCCCTGGTGGCCACAACTAGTCAAGCACGTACTCGTTCTTGGTTCTGCTACCAGGATCCCAAAATCCAGCAAGCGGGGGAGGGTCCCCTAGGGAGCAGTGCTTCCTCAGTGGCCACTAATCTGCAAGCATCACTTTCAGTGTCACTTTACATGACTACCACCCCACGTTGCTCACAGCATTCTGATCTGTCTTCAGTTCCAGCTGCAAATGGAGCCTCTGGTTGGATGTCCCAGGAGAGACCGTGACCTTGTCTAAGGGCGTCTTTGCCAAATGAAGTCTGCTCTAGCGAGCTCACGGCAGCCTATTTAGTGTCTTCAGACCCTACCACAAGACCCCCTGGGCGGAACAGGACGATCCTGTCTTTTCAAATAGGCTTAAGTGCTGGGGAGGTAGCCGGTAAAGTGTATTCAGCACACATGAGGTGTCTATCATTGACACCTCAAACATAGAGCTTGTTAGAGAGGTGCAAACAGGACGGGAGAGACAGCTCAGCAGTTAAGAACACTCACTGCTCTTGCAGAGGATCGGGGTTCTATTCCCAGCCCCCGAAGCAGCTCACAACTGTCTGTAACTCCAATTCCGGGGGAGCTAGGCTAGAGCACCCTCTTCTGGCCTCCGCGGGCACTACACCACAGGGCTCGACATCTCACAGGCAAAATATATACCTAAAATGAAAAAAAAAACAAAAAAACAAAAAACAAAAAAAAAACCCAACAACAAAACAAAACAAAGTAAGGTGCAAGTAAAAGACTGTACACAGAGAATGTCTTCCTCGTGCCTCCAAGCACAGTACTTTGCAGCTCGGCTTGCTGACTCAAAACAAAAGGACCGAAACCTGTGCTCTCGGTCAGCAGCCTCAGCCTCCAGGCCCTTTCATAAATCCTGGGGATATTCTCTAGATTAAGCAGCCTTCAGATAGGAAGTGTTCCGAGTGAGAAGCCAGAGTTGTCTCAGCTTCTCCTGCGCCCTCTTCCACCTCTGCCCAAGGCTGTTAAAAGGCTGAGACAGCCAGCACGGGACTGATTTTCTTCCTCAATTTTGCTATGATTAGGTGTCTGGATTTTATCCAAATCTTCTGAGAAAGCTGCGACCTGAGCTTTCTCGTTTGATTTTTTTGGAATGACATTTAATCCACTAGCTCAAGTGAAGCAGAGGAGCTCCCTGGCCTCAACCAATCGGCTGATCCTGCTTCCCGGCCTCAGCCAATCGGCTGATCCTGCTTCCCGGCCTCAGCCAATCGGCTGAAGGGGTTTAAGGAAGGGGCTGGCTCTCTCCTGAGGAAGGAATCCTGCCCATTAGATGCCTTTTGACTCCCCGCTGAAGAGCCGCTCTCCTGGGGCTCCAGACTGCCAGGCTATCAGGGATATTCCAGACTAGCTGGTGTCTGCAGTGCTGTGAGCCAATGCTTTAGGCCAGCCTCTGCCCACATGTGTATGAGGGGGGAAGAGAGCGAGGAATTGCTGTCCTGTGGGTTGAAACACACCCCCCGCCAACACGCCTGGGAGCGGGGGCTTAGGACACTCAAGAAATGTATGGGGCTCACAGGGTACCCCTGAGGCTACATAAGCAGTAGAGAATGGGGAGCTCTTGGGGGGACAGCTGCCTACAAGGTGTGCAGGATCCTCCAAGGATACAACTTTCCTCTGTCCTCAGCTGTACCAGGTGGGCTTTTAGGGCAATGCAACCATCCAAGTCGCCCTCACTCCTGTAGGTCACCTCCATCCATGTTCCTGTAAGTGGCCCTCAGAAACTCAGTGGTTCGCAAAGCCAGACTTGGATGGAATAATTTCCTTGGTCTGCTGTTGCCCCATGGGGACAAACAGGCATCCTGTTCAGGTCGCCGTGAACATACAACAGACACACAAACTCACACGTGTGTAAAACACCCTTGTACCTACACACGTACATACAAGTGTTCTATACACATGCGCATTCTACTATGTGCACATATATGAACAGACACATTGAGAGTACTGTAGAGAGCCACACTAAGCCGGCAGCCTCCATTACAAGATGGCGCCGGCATCCGGTTTCTTCTCCCCTTAACACGTAGTCTGCGCATGTGCATTGTCCAGGGCTCTGTCTCTCCTCGCCACATGGTAATAAAGGTTTGCTGCAGAAGGATCCTGTGTGTGTGTCCGTGTATTCCTGCCGGCGGGAAAGTAGTGCGGACCACAGAGTACCCACTATTGGCTCTGCTTCTGAGTGACCCTGACTTAAGGTCTACAGGGCTCTACCTCAGCCCAGAGCCACCTCTTCAACAGTTCCAGAGCCAGAGCCGCCCACATTCTGACCTCCTGTGGTCTTGTCAGTGGATGACTTCTTCCTCTGGAGAGCATACTGTTGCTTCTCTTAAAAAAAGAAAAAAAAAAAAAAAGAAAAGAAAAAAGAAGAAAGCACACCTTGATCCCATTTCTCTTGTGAATTATACCAGCATTTTGGCTTTTTAATGAATTGTGGGTTTTTGTTTTTGTTTTTAAATGAAACATCTATACAGCTGTTTATAGCCAATAAGTTTGGTCTCGTGTGTGTGTGTGTGTGTGTGTGTGTGTGTACATGGGAAGGGGGTTAAAAGGAATGTATGGCACAATGAGATTTCTCCAAAATACTCTGACAATTACACCAGTAGACTCAGAACCCATCACCATGGCAAGAGGCCAGCACCCTTGTGTCCCCTCCAAATCCCCATGCTGATACCAATGTGACTCCCGCGTGGCACCAGTGTGACTCCTGAGAGACTCCTGCGTGACACTGAAAGATCCCCAGAGCTAGGGAGACCCTCACTCAAGTCTCAGGACGACACAACCACCCAATAACTCACAAGAGACGGATCTTGCTGCAAACACACGAGGTTTACTCGGGAAACCAGTGCACTGAAGCCAGTGCACTGGGGCCAAGCTCATAACCCACACAGGGGCAGAGGAGTTCGATGCAGAGCACAAGAAGTGTGGGGTATTTAAAGGAAAAAAACCACAAACCAGGGGGAGTGAGGGGGTAACCAAGAAAACATAACATTAAAAACAGTGGAAAATTTCAGAGGGACCCAACCCATGATTTAGTCAGGTTCATGAGGAAAACATCCTGCATACTCTTTATTCTCAAGAATGTGGTTTTATCATCGTCATTGTCATTCACTTTGTGGTTGGCCGCTCCCTGGAACCACCTAGATGACTTACATCCTGCCTTTGTGGTCAACCGGTTTCTGGAACTAGCGGGCCTACATTCTTGGCTTGTTTCAGAGAAAAATTTCCATGCCCTTTAAGTAAAAGCTTATACACTATATATTTCTACTAAATGATCTTTTCTTCCACCCTTCAACACCCCACATGACTCCCGCGGGACAGCCTCCTGACTCCTATGTGACTCCTGCATGACACCTGAGTGACTCCCGCGTGACTTCCATGTGACACCCGCGTGACTCTCGCCTGACACCCACTTGACATCCGCCTGATTCCCAACTCCCACCTGACTCCCGCCTGACACCCGCCTGACTCCCACGTGACTCAGAGCAATCATTCCCGGGTCTTCTCTTGGCTTGCCATCTCACCAAGCATTCTGTGTTTTTAAACTTAAGGTAATGGAGTGACAGACACAGGTAGATGGACGGACGGCTTCTCTGGCTCACTGTCTTGTCGGGAACATTTGCTCCTGTGGACAATGGTAACTACATCTCATCCATACCCGCCACATTAGAGACTCCATGGCATGGCAGTCTGTTACTACAGAACACATCACCCACGGGAAGCTGCCAGGACTACCCTTTATTTTGTCAACTCTGTTCCAGTCAGGAATCTGAGAGTGGCTCAGCCAGGCTATGGCTGAAGTCCCTTAGTGGCCAATAAGCTATGCCCTGGGCTGTGATCTCCAAGGATTTCGCTGGGGCTGGAGGAGCCACCCATGGCTTCTCAGAGGACACTTTGCTTCCTCAAGTGGGCCTCGGCATAGGACTGCCATGATGGATTCCTCAGTGCCAATGAACCAAGAGACAGTGTCATGTGTGAGAGGGCACGCTCCCAAGATAGGAGCTGTGGTGTCACCTAGAACCAACCCAGTCCTTAAACTGGCACACCATTACTACAGACCACCACCATCACTCAACACAGAGCCTAGACCTTGCCTATGGGAGGGGACCACACAATGATATGATATGAGCTCCAGGAGGAGATAGGTACTGGGGACTGTCTTGGGAGGCTGCTCCCCGTAACCTTTATACATAGAACGATATGATTAATTATCTATTGTTATCAATAGCCATTTGGCTTGCTCCTAGTTTTGGGCTGTCACTCAAAGCACTTTTGCAAACATCCTTGCCTGTGTCTATAGGCACAAATTCATGCACAAATTTCTATTGGTAAAGAAATTAGACATGCAATTTCAGGGTCACTGTCTTTGGGCAACTGCAACTTAGGGGCTGTGGCAGTCTGTCTACAATGGGATTTGCAGGTTTAGTGTCTTCCATGGTAGCCAGCAATGTCCAGCTGTTACAGCCCCGCCCCCCAAGTCCCAGCATCCAATTAGCCTCTTCAATTTTAGCCATTCTGGTGAGTTCAGAGTGGTATTCTCCTGTGTTTTCATTTTCCTTTATAGACAATGAGAGCCTCAATAGCTTTTCAGGGATTCATTGGCCTTGAAGATGTTGGGTTTTATGAAGTGTGGTAGACATGAAAAGAGGATCAGATCAAGGAAGAACATGCTGCCCATCTGCGGTGGAGCATGGGGTCAGCTACAGACAGCAAACAGCTCTTTGGAATCTGCCTACACCACACAGAACCACTTTAGAGAGTTTCATTTTTAATTATGTGTAGTGTGTGTGTGTGTGTGTGTGTGTGTGTGTGTGTGTGTGAAGGATGTGTACACACGAGCGCAGTGGCCACAGAGAACAGAAGAGGGCATCAGATCCCCTGAAACTGGAGTTACATAGCACTATAGACTACCTGATACAGATGTTGGAACTTGAACCCCAGAACCCCTGTAGCTGCCCAGCCATCTCTCTAGACCTATATAGAACATTCTACCAAAGGTCACCTCCTGAT
>JADRCD010178863.1:0-13818 GCA_019843815.1 Montemys delectorum
TGTGTAGTGGGTGCTCCCTGTGTAGTGGGTGCTCCCTGTGTAGTGGGTGCTCCCTGTATAGTGGGTGTTCCCTGTATAGTGGGTACTCCCTGTGTACTGTGTGCTCCCTGTATAGTGAATACTCACTGTGTTATGTAGGTGCTCAACAAACAAATAGATCGTCGTTTATTGTTAGCCTCCTCACATCCTGAATCTTCACACCAAACTGCCAGGTCTTTAAGGAGAGCGTATCTCCTCTTACCACCTTCTCTCACTGTCTCCCAGGCCTTGTTGTCAGCCCATGCACTGACATTTCACAACACTAGATGAACCTGTCCTTTCCCTCCATCTTGTATTTGCAGTTTGTAGCTTCTCACCTTCGTGGTGGATCTGTTGCTCCCATTCTTAAACCTGGCTTACCTAGCCACAGAGATTTCTGCTCCAGTGTCACACTGAGAATCATGGGCCACAGTGGGTATTAGGAGTCAGTGGTTGTGATGTGGTTGGTACCTCTCCTGTTTGGCCTTACAATAGGTAACTCAGGAGTTTTCCTCATGACTCCGGTTCAGCAGTCCTTTGGAATGCTTCATAGTGTTGTCTTTGTTTCTGATAAAAGAAACCAACTTAAGTTGCTTAATTCACAGAGCGGGGACAAGAACCCAGACGTGTCCATGGAAACCGAAGAGCGGAAAGCACATCTGGGGCCTGTGAGAGCCTTGCCTGGGTATCTATTCTGGGAGTAAGCAGTCCATAGAGACTTCCTAATACCAGATTTCTGGAAGACGATAAGCAATTGATGCAGCTGGTAGTCCCAGCCTTGTCAGCTGTACCTCTCGTGGGGTGTGCTTCTGAGGGGGCCTGGGCTGTAAAGGCCCAGGGGAAGCACTCTCTCACCCCTCAGAGGCATTTCCATGTTCCTTCCTCAGAGATCTTGTTGGGCAAGGGGAGTTGACAGTCTCCATCTGGACAGTTTCTGAAAAAATGTATGACAGCAGGATTTCTGTTGAGGAAGAACAGGAGTGGGGTGATGAAGGACATCAGAGCATGCAGTGCTTGTCAGAGCTGAGGTAGGAAAATCCTAATACCTAATGCCGCTTTTGAGGTAGCTTGCGTGTGATGGGCACCTTCTGGAGACAGGAGGAGTAAACAGGGACTAATTAGGCCTTTTTTTTTTTCCCCCGAGACAGGGTTTCTCTGTGTAGCCCTGGCTGTCCTTGAACTCACTCTGTAGACCAGGCTGGCCTCGAACTCAGAAATCTGCCTGTCTCTGCCTCACAAATGCTGGGATTAAAGGCATAAGCCACCACTTCCTGGCTTAATTAGGCCTTTTGAGAAAGCAACTCAAGGTTTGGCTCTGGGCTTCCTCTCCTTAAGTTCAAGTTCTAGCCCCACTACCAGTCCTGTCTAGATTTAGTCAATTTTAAGACAGGATTTCCTCTGTCCCAGAATGCCCATGATCCTGGATCTGGTTATGTAGCTGAGGATGACCCAAACTCCTGACCCTCCATTCGCCACATCCCAGGCACTGAGGTTAGAGATGTGAGCCATGCCCAGTTTACATGGTGCTGGCGGAATTTAGGCGTGCTAGACAAATATTGTACTGCCAGAGCTACATTTGCAGCCCCTCCTCAGCCCAAGGTGGGGATCATGTGTGTCTATGGAGAGTTGATATGATGGTGAGCACCCAGGAAATAGAAACAAATAATTAGCCTCTAGGTTGCTGTGACTACGTCCCACACCCAGGGAAATCGTTTCTGAATGGGATGAAAGGCAATCTTCTGTGTCACTGTCTCTTGGATGCTAGGACTGATAGTGGGGCCTGTTTCTAATGATAACTAATGGTTGAATAAACAGTGAATCCCACTGGTGTCCTTCCCAGCCCAAGGAGCTCAGAAGCAGCCCCATGGCTGGAGACGTACACAACAGGAAGAGTCTGGGCTCCCTTCTGTTCTGGTATCTTCTCTTAACCTCTTGAAACCCGGTCGCTGAAGTCGTGGCATGCCTGCCTGCAGCATTCAGATAGCTTACACATCCGCCCTGTGTTACAGTGTCTACTGCTGAGATCACTGGCCTCCTTCCTGCAAGGGAGAGGTACCTTTTTCCTTGAGTGCAGAGTGAGCACTTTGTCTGTGCACAGCCCAGCGCCCTTCAGCTATGCGTTTCCTTTGATCCCTAGCTTATTAAAATATGCAAATCTAAACTGTATCTTACTAATGTGATCCTTTGTGTTCAAGCTGTGGGGGCCTGAGAAAATCCTCTTTCTCTAATATATTTGGATTTTTAATGTGGAAGTGTGACAAGAGAGCTTGGGTTTCTGCAGGCCATATTTTCTAATCAACTATTATGAAAGTTTTTTTTTTTTTTATTGTGATGCTATTCTTGCCTTCTTGGAATGCAAGGAGATAAGGAATAATAACCTCATTGTCAAGCCCCACGTAGTTGCAAGTATGTCAAGATCCTTGTTAATTTGCCATTATTTCTTCAACATGGCAGTGACTCTGGCTTACAGGAGCATCCTGGATGCATGTCTTAAAGATGTTCCTGATGTTGGAGATAGTCAATCCACACTATCCAAGTTCCTGATGAGCTTGCTCACTCGCTCGCTTGCGAGCTCGCTCTCTCTCTCTCTCTCTCTCTCTCTCTCTCTCTCTCTCTCTCTCACACACACACACACACACACACACACACACCCACCCCCCCCCCCCCCCCCCCCCCCGCCTCTCAGGCTAGCACGGTATGTGTTCATGTTGCAGGAGTCCGGCTAGTCTCTTGTCTGGTTTTGAAACGTAGTCATCAGAGCCTGTGCACCCATGTTATTAGAACAGTTTTCCCTTAAAAGAATTTAAGCATTTGGAATGTAATTTGAATCGTTAAGAATTGACCCCGTGGGACTACAGATGTGTTTTTCTCATGTGTGCCGCTTCTTGCTCTCACTCTCTCATCATCTCTCTGTGCCCTCGAATCAGCTTCCTCCTCCTGTTTAATGATTCTTTTTCTTAAGATCAAAGCTAATTATTTCACAAAAGCCATCATATGGAAACGATCGTTTTATATTTACAAGGCTGTCAATAAACCCCTCCTTACGCTGGTATAGCTCTTTCTGAAATAGTCTTGGGATAATGATAGTCTTGGTGAGGTAGAAAAAGCAAATGATCTGTTTAATAATGAAAGGACCAGCCATGAGCACCATGGGCCCTCTCCTTGTGTTTTCTCCGTGAGGTGGCTTGACCTGTTAGTACCACAGACTCATGTAATAGTTGGGGAGAGGGAGGGGAACTCAGGTTGGTGGCCTGGCCTGTTTTTCAGGGGTCGCCTTGGGGTGGAGTCTCAGGTTGGTGGCCTGGCCTGTTTTTCAGGGGTCGCCTTGGGGTGGAGTCTCAGGTTAAGAGGCTGTGACCTGCACCTCTGAGGACCAACCACTCAGGAGTGGCTGCTGTGGGAGGACCTGAATTTTCCCTGGCTCTGCCTACAGCTCAGCACGTGGCTCCAAGCCTTCTCCCACTTGTAAATTAGAATTCTGGACTAGGTTGTCTCTGAGGTTACATTAAGCCCCAACGTTTTAA
This sequence comes from Montemys delectorum, assembly GCA_019843815.1. Classification (NCBI taxonomy): domain Eukaryota; kingdom Metazoa; phylum Chordata; class Mammalia; order Rodentia; family Muridae; genus Montemys; species Montemys delectorum. The sequence goes on from JADRCD010178863.1 coordinate 3,543, forward strand.
CATTCTTTGTTCTTGTTTTACTTTTCGAGACACGGTTTCTCTGCGTGGTCCTGGCTGTCCTGGAACTCCCTCAGTAGACCGAGCAGGCCCGAACTCTCAGAGATCTGCCTGTCTCTGCCTTCTGAGTGCCTGGATTAAAGGTGTATACCACCAACATCAGACTAATTTTATTCGTACTGTTTTAAAATGCTCTGAGGTGCCACTCAAACACAAAAGGCAAAGACACTGGGCGGGCTCTCTCTCTCTCTCTCTCTGTCATGTGCGCGCGCGCACACACACACACACACACACACACACACCATATTCTCTGTAGTAGTGGATTAAAGCACAGTAGAAGGATTTCACCTGTCATCGCTCATCACATTATTCATTTCCAATAAGCAGAGATTATTATAACTTACACTCAAAAAAAAAAAAAAAAAAGGCTACCTGTGGCTTTCTGACACCTCCTGCAGTGTCCCCAGGAAACGGATATATATCCGGAGGAGGAGCAGGGTAGGTGGGAAGAGTGGAGAGCCTATTTTTAACAGGCTCCTTCCTCCGCCCTCTCCAGCTCTGGGAAGGGGGTTTCCCTAGCCCTTCTTCCCAGAGGAGGCATGGTAGTTCATAAAGGAAATCTCCTGGCACCACAGAAGCATTGTACAGAAAAACTTAGATGTGCTGCGTGCAGGGTGTGCTGCGTGCAGGGATAGCAGGCAGGTGCAGCTTTCTGTGTCATTCTCTGACAGGTGCCAGCTGATATGAAGTGACAAGGTGGTGGCAGAGTCCAGCTTGGTGATAGTGACTTCTTTTGTCATGGTAAAACTGGTTGACCTTTCTCCTGACAGTCTGGGCAAAAGCCAGTCTTTTCTGAAAGAAGAAAAGAGGCACCATGTATTTTCAAATGTAAGGTTCGGGGAAAACTACCAGCCACAGTTAGGAGGCCAAGTGAACGTGACCTCAGTTGACTGACAGCTGCTTCAGCTAGTCATGTGCTCCCTCCCCTGCCCCCTCGCTCAGACAGCTCTTCCCAAGTCATTTTTATAAGTCTCTCCCCAAGCTGGCTCCCTGCATACTTTAGAATGTTCATGCTAAGGGTTGTCTGCCTGTCTCAATATAGTGTATAGAGTCCCACATACACAAACCAGCATAAACAATGTCAATGTGCACACAAGTACCCACTAACCCAGCTAAATATACAGTCCTCACGGAGGTTCCTGCCCTCCCCACTCACAGAAATCATTATGTTCCTTTGCCATGCCCTATCCCAGGGTGGAATCTAATTTGAAGATTCAGATCCTTCCCTTTGTCAACCCCCTGCCCCCACAACTTCTCCCTCCAATTCTGAGAAGCTTCAGTCAAGGGTCTAGATGACTTTTTTAAAACTGGAAAACTACAGAAGAGGTTTCGGCTGCAATTAGTGATGGACATTCTTGCTGTACTCTGACCTTTCCTTCTTGAACATTCCCTCCTGCCCAGCAAGATGGCACAAGTCAGGCATGGGTTTGGATGTAGCATGAAGCCCAGTTACTTCTGCAATGTTACTATGGAGCATGTCTAGAGTGTAAGGACTGTACAGTGGTTTTCTGGATGTCCAAAATGTGAAGGTCAGGGATCAGAGGTCACATAGTGGTAGGGATGTAGGGGTGAATCTTGGGTTGCCCACACCTAATGTTGGCAGTATGAAAGTTAAGCCAACGTGTAAAATGTATGTCAGAAGCTCATGGAGGAAAGTCAGATCAGTAGGCATGGCAGACTGTAAGTGATTGTCTTCTGGCTGATACCTGCTCACATCGAGAACATTCTCCCACAGGGAAGTGTGTTGGTTTGTACGTGCTCGGCCTAGGGAGTGATACTATTAAAAGGTGTGGCCCTTTTTGAGTAGGCGTGTCACCATGGGTGTGGGCTTTAAGACCCTCATCCTAGCTGCCTGATAGTTAGTATTCTGCTAGTAGCCTTTAGATGTGTGTGTGTCAGATGAAGATACAGAACTCTCAGCTCCTCCTGCACCATGCCTGCCTGGATGCTGCCATGTTTCCACCTTGAGGATAATGGACTGAACCTCTGAATCTGTAAGCCAGCCCCAACTATATGTTGTCCTTGTAAGAGTTGCCTTGGTCATGGTGTCTGCTCACAGAATAAAACCCTAACGAAGACAGGAAGGAACATAGTGATGTTGTCTGTACACTTACACACACACCACTTACTCCTGTCTGAAACCTCACATTTCTTTTCTCAGTGGCAGCTTCCTATGTTGAAAGAACTTTTAGCCACAGACAACCTGGGGTCACTCAGACATTGGGATATATGGCCTCCGGATCATTCTCTTACATGATTTTGTAGTTTTTATTAAAATATTTTATTATTACTTTTCAAGTGTGTGCGTGTGTGTGTGTGTGGGGGGGGGGGCTTTGTGTACAAGTTAAGTGCCTGCAGGAGCTGAAAGAAGGCATTGGCTCTCCTGGAGCTGGGGTTACAGGTCATTGTGAGCTGCCAAACATCCCTGCAGGAAATCGAACCTGGGTCCTTTAGAAGAGCAGTGTGTGCTCTTAGCCACCAAGCCTCAGATCTTGTACATTGTCACGGCACGCATGGCTGACAGGTCCGTGAGTGCTGTGCCTGTGTATGCTCGCCTGTGTGCTGCTTCTGTTTTCTATGTAAACATTACCACTTGGTAACCACTTGTCTGCTTCTCCAACACGGTTTTGAAATTTACCCTTTAATACACTGCAGTCTTACTCAGCCTGGGTTACATTGTTTCCATGTGTGACTCTACTCTGATTCACATTTTCTGTCTCCTGTCACCAAGCATTTGGGACCTAATAATGACTAATTGGAAGTAAACAATGTACATGACAATCTGACATACTTAGGTGAGTGACAGATTCTTTGTAGCGAGCATCTCCAAACTCTTGCCTCAAGTATTTGCTAAAAGGATTGTGGAGATGCGTGCTTCCTTTTACATTTTTAATTGACAGCTGAGATATTTCAGCCCAGGTTCCTGTAATTTGAAAGGCGGTTGTCATTTGCATAATATTATGATATAGATATTTGAATATAAAAGTTAGGATCATAATATTTAACGAAAGTCGTGAAATGGAGACAGGGTGAAGATCGAGTTCTAGCATCTCTCTTAAGTAGCAGGTTGCCAAGGCTGCTGGGTGCTGCTCAGTGGGTGGAGCACTGACCTGGGTAACTAAATTCCCAAGTTCAATCCCACACCCGCCAGAGTGGGTATTAGCAACACACAGGCCTTCAGTGAAACCAGCCTGTCCTGCTCCAGAGGCAGGAGCTGGAGGGAAAGGATTTCAGATTCACCTACAGTGAGGCTCAGCTGCTGCCTTGGACCATCTGTCAGAAAAATGGAACTCTGTGCTAAGAATTTCTTAATTATTACAAATATGCTTCTTTGGCTATTTTAACTTGCAGTTATGTTCTTTTGTGTCCTGAGAATTTAATCTCTATGCACTGTATTTTTTTTTTCATGATAAACCCTATTATCAGTTGCCAGGGGCTGTATCTCGGTGTTCATATGGATTTTTCAGAGCACCATGTGACTGACCACGTGACTGACCTCATGACTAACCATGTGACTGAGCACGTGACTGACTTCTGAGTTCTAGTCTTTTGCCACTTTTTTTCATCCTAATGGGGTTAGTGTGTCAGTGTTTTCTCTGTGGTGTGGCGGTATATACTTGTCTTGTTTCAGTTTCTTATTTTCTCTCAGACTTACCCTCTAAATGTTTTAAAGTTTTGATTCTTTCGAGTATTTAAAATTTACTTTAACTATGAATCCCTTAGATTCATATATAGTATATATAATATAAAGTACTTGGATATATTAGCTCTTAAGGTTTTAGTTAGAAGGGAATTTTTTCAGCTCATATTACTTTATATTCCTTATAAGTAATCAATACAATGCTCAGAGCACATATGCAGTTATTATTTATCAACTTAAGCTGAATTCCACTGTGGTTGGTCTTGGAATAATAGGGGTAAATTTTATACTGCCTGGCCTAAACACTGGAATAGGTAACAGCCTAAACACTATGAGTTAATCAATGCTACCAGTTTATCAGTGCACAGTTAGAGCTGAAGCAGTCATTGGCCTACCTGAAGCTTTTATATGGAGAAAATTTATATCATTAAATAACGCTGTGATTTCCAGGAAAGCATTTTATTTTGGCAGTAAGATCTGGTCTAGCAGAACCACATAGGAGGAATTAAAGATTCCTGAGGCTCACCCAGATCTACCCACAAAGCCAGACTGGGAGCAAAATCCCTGTTCCTTGAGAAGATTCTTATGTTCAAAGAAACTGAAGCATTACTGGTTTGATGGCCTGTCATTCCGTCCTTCCAACCAGAGCAGCGATGGAGGGACCACAGCTCAGCACACCTCCTTCAACACAACCATCAGACTCTGAGTTGCAGCCTCACGGGAGAGCATCCCACTAGAACTGGGATCCAGACAACTGGGTTTGTCTGTTCCCATGCTTCAGAGGAAGCTTCTGACTTCATTGTGAGTTTATCCTCTTGTTGAAGGATTTTGACTTTCTTCCCATGGCTTTTCCAGTGTAAAATTTCCGAAATCACTGCAGGGAGGGAAGACTACAGTAGGAGGAGGAGCTGTGGCAGCTAGTGAATCCGACTAATGTTCAGGTGGTGGCTGCAAGGCCTGGACAGATGCCTCACCATCAGCTCAGAGCAAAGTGGCAAAGAAATACAGGGTTGTAGCGCAGAAACTGCCATCAAGGATGTTTATAGATCATCTTGGATACTTAACCAGTTGTTTCTATAGTCTGCCCGAGGGTCAGTGGGCTGGTCATTCTATGCTAAAGACAATTAAAGAATTTAATTCCAGCCCACTTCTTAGTAGAGTCAGTGGCCTTCCAGATGTCAGGGGGAAAAACCGTGGAGTTGATGGTTACAATTTGAGAACAGCTCTGCCCAGTGGTCTGAAACCCCGCCTTAAGACCTGGTTCATCACAAGTCTCCCAAATACCTCAGCTTTCCTCTCTGCACTAATTCAATTTGAACGAGCACACACTTGGAGTATATGAACCATACAACTGGTCTTAAGCAGGGATAAAGCTGAGATCATCCTCCCTCCATCCTGAATGGCACAATCATTTTTTATTTCATTCTGCTCGGTCCAGGAAGCAATTAAAGCTCCCACAGTATGAAGCATTTTCATCAAGTAAGGCATTAAAAATACCAGCCTGTCAGAGTGGGAAGTGGACCTGGGCTTTACTGCATCTATTCTTCAACTGCACTAGGGCATGACACGGCAAATAGCATTCATTTCATGCAGGGGAAAAATAAGGCCAGCCTTGGCTTTAATCTTTATTATGAGGGGCCCAGTCCCCGCTGGAGTGGAATGAGTGGATGCACCCCATTTAGCGTAAAGTAACAGATCTATAGTGAGTTGTTAATTTGTAGATAAATATGGGTTTTCCACTGTTGATGTTTCTTGATCCACACAAAGTGGTTATATTAATACTGAAACATTATTAATCAATAGTCGGCTCTTTAAAAATACATCAGTTAGACTACCCAATTACCTTTAAGTATACATCAAAGGGCAGCTGAGCAACCTGACACACACATCCAGAGTCCATTAGAAGCCACTGGACATATTAATTAAAAATTTTAGTTATAATGAACTCGTACACTATAGCTGAAAAAAAAAAAAGAAAAAAGATGCCGTTGGTAACAAACAACTGTGGTGAATTGAAAACTAAGAACTTGAAAATATGTTTGGGAACCGGAAAGATCTTGTGGGTTTCAGGGATAGTGAGACATGGGATGGATCCAGCATGAAAGGGGTTTCTGACGGGCAGTGAGCTGAGGATGCAGATGAAGGGAAGTTGTTTTCACTGTGTACCAGTAAAACCTCACTTTGGATTAAAAATCAACACCATGAGGTAGGGAACCCAATCCTTGCTGTGTCCTGAGGCGTGGAGGCATCGGTGAACTTGATCATTAAGGTGACCACAGATGCCTCCATTGAGTGATCCTGCACTTCTTGTCTGGCCTACTGTGGTGCCATTGGTTGTTCTGTCCTCTATCAGCAACAGCGAGCTTTCTCCCCCCACTGAAGGTCTCACTGATGACAGCCCACCATGTACATCTCATCTGTGGAAATCACTGGTCTGGTAACCCATTGTTACAGAAAGCCCTGAAGCTTAAAATTGTTCTCCATCCCAGCTCTATGTTTACATGTTCATACGTTGCCAGGAGACAGATCCTGAGCTCTTAAGATGAATTAAAACATTACATCCATTATAACACACACTACCAAGACCTGGATGCCCCAAGGAAGAACATGCCACCATGACCCTGCCACCATTACTGACTCCATGATCTTCTCCATTTTAACTCTGCAGCTTTGTCAGCTAGAGGCAGCCTCATCCCTTCTGTAGGAGGCAGCCAATTGAGTCCCTGCGACTAACTGTTAAGTGCCACATACCTGTACCACTTTCTCCCCAGCCACCTCTGCATCCCTAGACCATTATCTAGCCCAAGCCATCCACTGAGAATTGTTCAAGGTGTAACTGATTGTCATTCGACGCAAATGAAGTTTTTAGGTGGGCATCAGTCACTGTGTGAGCATGCTCACGTCAAGTGGAAGTAGTCAGTTATAGACTAGAGGCTTTATGGCTACATTATTACCGTCATACTATTAGGTTTTCAGCTGTAGAATTCTGTCTGATCGATCCCAGCCAGGACATTGATGGATAGCTTTGTTCTCCAAATGTCAAATATGTGGGGCTTCTGTACTTTATGTGTTTGCTGACACACTAATCTTGTGTAGGTTCCTTTCCCCTAGGCCGTGTTCAGCTCTCACAGAGGTCTGCCCTCTTCCCACAGAAGGCTGTGGAGGGCTTCCAATCACATTTGAAGTTTTCTTTCTCACCTTTCTCAAAAGGACTGATGAATTGTTGGTACTTTAGAGAAGTGCTCACTCTACAGAGGAGACCTCTCATCTGAGTAAACGGAGAGTGAGACCTCTCCTCTCTTTACTTCCATCCTAATATGCAGATACCACGCTGAACCTTAGTGACTGGTTTCAGAGTCTAGCTTCTGCTTCTGGAACTTCGACTGGCAGTTTGACTTATCTGTCCTTTTAAATTACACGTGTTTTGTGTGTGTGTGTGTGGTGTGAGTGTGCGTGCGTGCATGCCGGAGTATGTATGAGGAGATCAGAAGACAAACCACTGAGAGTTGATTCTCCCTTCTTGTTATGCGGGCTCTGGGGATAAGCCTAGAAGTAAGTAATTTTCCCTGAGGAGCCATTTTGGACTCTCAGTCCCTTGACCTACCTTCCTGAAAGCCATGTTTCATCTTCAGTTTCTCTCAGATCCCTGTCTCTGAACTCTGAACCTCAACCACACTCTAGTCTCCAAGCATCTCCAAGTGTGTCCCTGTTTACAACACTGAGCAGAATGAAATTCTTCCAGGGTTTGGGGGAGGCTCTGAGAGTAGATTTTTGTAAAAAATTAAAACTAATAACTCTTAAATCTGGCATTGATAGTCTGCTGTCTCACACCATAAACCAGCTAAAAACTAGGAGAAATCATAATTTCCCACCAAAAAGCCAACTTGGCTTCTGTTTTCTTTCCACCCAAGAACTTAGAAGGCACACCCTGGCTCACAGAAATGGCCTCTTCCTTCCCAAGTCACATGTTCTGACTTTGAGGTCGGTATCCCCAGACCAGGAGCCATGTCCAGCTATGGTTCACACTGTAGCACCTTCCCAGGGCTCTTGGGTGGACTCATTAGATGCTGCCCCTAGGGAGGAAGAGACTGACCTATCTTTGCTGGCAGCTCAAGACAGACATATGAGGGCAGAATCTCTGGAAATACTCAGCACTCGTTTCCTAAGGTCAAAAGGCAGGAGGCTCATGAGTGCCCATGTTGGGCACTGATTTGGTAGGAATACAGAGTCATAGGGATGAAGTGCCTATGAGTCTTTCTGTGTCTGGAAACAAAATCTCTCACCCCACGCACACTGAGCCTGCTTCATTGGTACAGGGACAGGGATCCAGGACATCCTTTATGGTAAACCTCCACTTCAGTTTTTCAGCCCTCAGTGGCTTCTACACAGAAGGGCAGTGTGGCTGGTTGTGCTGAGTTTTTGATTCTCTCGTGCAGGAGTGCCCTCACCAAAGGGTGACCCTGTACCTCTGGCGAGTCCGGGGGTGCCGGGTGCAGCATTAGTGGTTGACCCGGTCCAGGGCACTTGCCTTGAAGGTCACTCTGATCTCTCCAGGCATAAAGCTGATGGAATCATCCTGACCTCAACTCTCACATTAGCTTCAGCCCAGAGTTAAATGGAACCATTCATGTGGACATTGCTTACAAAGGCTAGCTGCCGTGCTACTTTCTCTATTAAAAAAGGCTCACTTGGAAGCTTGGAGGAATTTTCAGTAGAACACACACTTTTTTTTTGGCTTCAGTTGTAGTTTTTTTTTGTTTGTTTGTTTGTTTGTTTGTTTTGTTTTGTTTTAACTCAGAAACATCCTAATGGAAATAGGAGCTTTGGGTGTTGACATAGTTCTCAATGAACCCTTGATTTTTAATTTACATAATATCCATGTAATCAGGAATATAAAAGTTGACATTCTGGTGAGAGAAGCTATGGAAAGCTACATTCTAGAAGCAGCAGAAGCTGTGGCACCCATATGCCTGCCTCAACAGGCTAACAGCATTTCATGGACAGGTGCCAGGTGGGAGAGGGGGGCGGTGGAGTCGGGGAGAGGAGAACCTCCCTTCCTAGGAGTGGCTTGGTGCTCAGCACCAAGGCTAGAATTGTATTTACTCTGCAAATCCCCTGGGAAAAGGAGCTGAACCTTAAAGTTACCAAGATGTAGTGGAGGTCCTGAATGAGGAATTTTTCAAATAAAAACACCTGGCTTTGAACAGCGTTTGAGCTAACTGGTATAGTCTTTCAAATAGGGATCTAACAAGGATCAGAGGGTACAGGTGTGAATGTATTTATTTGCAATTTAAAGCTGGAGAGCAGGAAGACTTACCATCAGCCTATTAAATAAAACTCAGTGTTCACCGAGCCATGCTGATCACACACAATCCTGCCCATTCTGCTGTGTTCTGCTTCTACAGCTCAGAGGAGGGGTGGGCTCCTGAAAACAGAGGAGAGAGGGTTGTCCTGCTTATGTGCTAAACCTTAGGCCACCTTGAGAGTATGCATACTGCAGTCATCTGGTCTACCTTGACTGAGCTGTGGATAAAGACTGTCAACTGGGTCTTCCTGGGGAGATGGCTGAAGGACTGATTCATTGCAACGCACCTCCTAGGAACCACAATTGTGAAGGTGTGTCCAGAGGCAACTGGAGATGGAAAGCTGCGTTTTCTGTGGAGATAAGTAACTGTGCAGGCGGAAGACCATAGGAAAGGCTTATGCTGTGGAAGGTCTTCCAGCTCCCACGTGTGCCTGTCAGAGTCATGGGAGCTGTGTAAAATACAAGATCTTAAAGAGTAGCCAGATTTGATAACTCCTGGAAAGAATGGTGGAACACTAAAATCTGTTTCTATAAAAGAGAAATTATATATTTACTGCAAATAGGAGGACACGTTAATCCCATGATCAAACAAAATCTCATGTAACTGGACAGGAAAGCCCTGGACTTTGGTTTTAAAAGACCGAGTTTGCATTGAGGGAGATGGCACACAAGCATGAGGACCAAAGTTGGGATTGTTGAACTCATGTGAAAGCTGGGTGGGCCTGACTACCCACTGTCATTATACTTTGAGGGGAGCAGATACAGGGGATCCAGAGAGCAAGCTTACTGGATAGACTATCATAATTAACTCCAGGTTCAGCTGGAGGCCCTGCCTCAAGGTGTGGACAGTGATGGAGAAAGATGCTTGAGGTAAACCTTGGGCCTTCACAGCACCAACATACACATGCATGTAAGTCTACACATATTCGAACACACATGAAGTCCCAGTTGTGCCAAGTCGCACTTGGGCGCGCTCTCTCTCTCTCTCTCTCTCTCTCTCTCTCTCTCTCTCTCTCTCTCTCTCTCTCTGGCATGCACGCATGCACTCACATACTGTGTACATTAGAAAAAGGATAGACAATAGTATTCAGAACCAGTCCACCTATCTGACTCACTAAGGGCCATTCCTTCTCCACCGGCATCTTCTGGAACATAGCCACACTATTCCAAATGTTTTCCCCACTGACCGGCTCCTTCTGTCCTGACCACACAGTTCCTGGATACTGCTTTTTTGTGAACACGGAGCCCTTTAAATACAAAGCGCTGCTATTATT